>CEMU01567055.1:72766-84068 GCA_900068965.1 Calocybe gambosa
GCAAGAGCAACTTACTAGCATCTATGAGAATTTTCAATCGAGACGCCTTGGGGCTCCTTACGGCCATACCACCACTCCAAAGCATACTCTAGATGACGGCTAATCATTTCTTCGTCGTACTCAAATGTTGTGGTACCGATGATCGTTATGTCGCGAGCAGCCGATTCATCTTCTGTGTTCAAATGGGTCGATATACCTGTTTCTGATAAGTCAAGCCTTAGCCCATCACCAGGGTTTTAGCAAAACAGCGAACCATTGCTGCTGAGGTCGGAATCTTCTCTTTCGGAATGCCGTCTGTTCATCAAAGACTCTTCAGTTGAGATCGCAAGCGTAGGTCCGACTTTATCCCCAATTTGTGCTCTCGCATCAAAAGACGCTACACCTTCACCTCGATGGGTGACGTTACGCAAGCTCGCCTCTATAGCCATGGAGAGGTCAATCTCATCCTGGGTCACGGGAAGGGCCATGCTATCCGAAAATTGCCCCTTTCGCCTCGCCCTCCTTTTCACTTCCTTCTTGTCTTTTGATGTCTTGTCTTTCGATTTCTTGTCCAGCTGGCGATAAATAAGTTGTAACTCACTATCAACTTTGCATTTATCGTGCATGTGGATCATTTTCGTCCAAGTCTCCACGAGATCGTTCAAGCACAGCTTCATCCGCTCGTCATCCTCTGCCACTAAAGTCGATTGAATCAAAAATTCCCTTGAAAATGGTGCTGACGGATCTACGCCCTGTTGGTTCCACAATGATTTGAAGTCAAAAACGGGAGAAGTGGAAATCAGGTCCTTGAACAAGCGATAATAGAGCATGAGCTGTATCCTGGAGGGACGCGAGTCCTCAAAAGATGGAAAACTGCGTGCATTCCTTGTCTTTGTGTCTATCAGGTGGAGAGTGTCGAGGTCGGAAAGACAGGAGCCTGTAACTTTTTTTGAAGCGGACACGGAACTAGTTACCTCCATCTCACCCACAGCAAAGTTTGACTTCTGATTTCTGAGGGATCTTGGAAAAACGTCTGTTATCCGAGCACCAGTGGATGAGGGTGGACGCCCTGGCTGCTCGTGTTCGGATTTTTGCGGTTCAGAACGCCGTCGAATCCGAATCTCATCCTATGTTATTGTGCCATCAGTATATACATGTGTTAACGAAGGGAACTGACAATTGCTCCTATAATTATGACGTCTTTATATACACCGAAAACGGGAATTTCACGCTTGAAAAGACCGGACTTGTCAGATTTTATCGCGAGGTGATATATGACAAAGTACAGTATAGCCTTCACGAAATATGCATTGAAAGCCGTCCATCAAGTTAACGAGACTAGGACAACAACAACCTTAGAACAAAAAAGGGCAGGACAATGACGAGGTTCCACACCGCAGTGCCCACATCTCTTCTTTGGAGCTAATGTCCACATGAACATCCTCTACTTTGATTTCTCGTTCAAGTCGTTTGTGGACGTTCTTTGTAAAAGTCAGTTGTGGAATAAAATTGCACACTATCGGTTACCTTTCCTTGTTTTTGTCTTTTATCGTTTGCGGCTGCTACAGTCTTTGAGACTTGGATCTCTTTACCTTGCGCTGAAACAAAAGACGGCGGACGTTCGGATATCGGCCGAAAACGCCTCTGGCGTAGCCCATATTCAACTTGTACTTCACACCTTCATTCTAGTTGGTTGTGTGACACAGGATTAACGCCGCGACATACCAGGACAAAGAGCTTATGTCCGTCACAGATAGCCAGCGGTGACGCCGGAATCGACTGGAGGGAGTTGAGTTTGAATTAGACCTACTAGGAGATTTATGGGACGCGTTTCTACTCGGGGCGTTCTCTTGCTCAGATTGGGGCTGAGACACATCTAGAGGTTGGGACGACTCGACCAGGGGCTGCGCCCCGATATTAAGAGCCACATGAGCATCAATTTGCTTGAAATCATCCTCCGTGAATGCAAGCAAGTCGTACGCAGCGTACTCATCATCGGACGTGAGGGGCATTGTGGACGCGTTAATAGGGACCTGTACTGTGGCTCTTTTGAAGTACTCGAAGCAGGATGACCTAGTGTTGAGCAGTCTGATAGTCCACTGACGCTGGCAAGCCAACTTGAACATGCAATCTGTCTAAGTAGTATGTAAAGGACTATCATAGCTCCGAGTCTCGTGTCGCGTGACTTTCAGATTAGCGAACGCCATAACACATAGTTCTACATTTACAACAATCAATTATACAGATAGAAATAACAGGAGTAGAAAGGAAAAATCGTCACTAAATTCATAATTCCCGTGATAAACGTAAGGGCTAAAGTGGCTGCTGACACAACGATGATCATTCGCGTGTCGAGGAACAAAGAGAGGAAAGGAAAAAGGTGAACGTAATTACAACAAATCTGAAAGAAATCCACCACGTTTCGTTCGGAGGTTTCGAAGGCGTGCCAAGAGATCCTGCCAGAGAAAACATTAGCATCAGTTTTACAAGAGAAGAAAGGAAAGTCTTATTACCTCAACTTCTTCGGGATGAAGCGTCCCGCGCTTCCTTTCATGCTCTAGCCCATTCTCGATGCTTTCCAATACGTCGGAAATGAGTTCCCTGTAATCTACCCCGAAGAACTGGGTAAGCTTGGCAGCACGGCGTCTACGTGCTTGAAAATCTGTTGCGTCTGGTCGAGGGGTAGATATGCTAAACTCAGATGAGATAGAGATGATAGATGTGCGCGTAGGAAGTGATCGACGCCGCTCTGACTTGATTGACGAAGCGCTGGAAAGACGTCGCTCGCCGCTTGAGCCGACCGGAGAGTTGAGTGAAAAGGTTTGCAGCGGGGGAGGTACCGACATATCGCCTGAACTGAGGTACTCGTGGAGTTCTGCGAGCGATTCCTTATCATCCTATGGTAATCAAGGTTAGCGATACTGCGATAGAGGCAGATTACGAGTAAACATACTCGATCGATGATATCGTTGAGCGAGTTCAAAGAGTGCTGATAGTGTGTGTAAATGATCGAGGCGCGAATCTGCATGTCCTGTTCGCTCGTGTCTTCATTATCCTTTGGTAAAAGTGATTGATTGGATTCAGAGGTGCCAGGTCGAATGTCTTTGTTCTTTTTGGGCTTCAAGTATGACGAGCGGTTAGGGTTGAGCATACCACTAACGGAGGGGAGGTTCTCTCCAGTCCAGGTTGTGGTCATTTTCTGCCCGGAAGTGACAGCAACATTGCTGGGCACAGAAGGAGACGGCGAGCGGCGAGTGTGGTATAATGTCTGAGGAGGAGCAACACCAAAGACCTACAAAGGAAATGAAATCAGGAACAAGGCGAAGGACGTGATCGCGCGCACCTTTTCCATCTTTTGCGCACGACGAACGTTGATTGCCTTCTCCCTGATATTCAGATCCTCTTTAATTCTGTCAATATCATCAGACCAGGATGAGGTGTAAGCAGCAGCGGAGCTGCTCCGACGACGTCTCATCCATGCCTTTCTAGTAGCCTCATCGTTTTCGAACGTAGCAACGGAGTCCATTCGAGAGTCAGGTAGGGGTAAGTTCTGCGTCGAGTCGTCCAGGCCCAAAACAAGGTTTGTTGGAACACGGGAACCAAGGAAACGATGCAATTTGGCAAGTTTTTCACGCTTACGCCTACGGGTCTCTTCAGCTTGCTCCTCTGGGGTCATGTTCTCAAATAAGGACTGCGCAGAGGGAGAAGAAGGGCGCCGGCCTCGGCCGCGGGCCGATTCTAGGGACTTCCCGGGCGTAGAAAGGGTGGCTGAATTGAGATCATCTGATAGATCAATGAAGGACGTCGGGGAAGGCACTCTAATTTCGTTTGGTGCGTGGGTGCCGGTGTCAGATGAGCGCGAAATGTTTGTGGGATGTTTATCGCTCAGGAACTCATCATGCCCAAGTGGTGCGGAATGCCTTCGGCCATGAAGAGTAATGTACTCCGATACAGGAACGGGAAACCAGGTAGTACCAGGACTGGCAGCGTTAGGGTTACCTGGCAAGGAAAGCACCCCAGGTTGACGACTATCGCTAGAGGGTATTGGGGGTAACACAGGAGGCTTGCTATTCCGTTCGTTCGACTGGCTCTGCTGCGAAAACGTCTGTCGATCTGGGTACTGGCCGAACACTTGTGCAAGCTTTCGATTCTTTCTGATCAGATCCGTTCGTTCGTCGAGATCAAGAAAATTTGTCGTCGGAGATAGTGCATCAGAAACTTGCTTTGGTTCCTTGTAACGTAAATGGGGTGAAGATTTCACTGGTGGCCTGTTGAATATGGGCTTAGGTGTCGTAGGTATCGGTGGCTTTGGAGACGAGGTGCGAGTCGGAGGTTGGGAGTGTGTCCGTAGAGGTTGAAAGGTAGGGAGGTTGAATTCCGGAACATCTGGCGAATTGATGTCTATGAAAGATTGGCGTTCATCAATGACCCGAATATTGTTTGGTGAAGAAGCCTGATGTAGCGAGGAAGAACGGAGAGCTGGTACCGTTGGAGCTGTGTCAACAGATTGATACATATCGTGAGGATGCGAGTGGGCCGAAGATGCGGGGTATATTGTGCTTGATATGCTGATACGTGGGTCTATGGTAGAGGCAGGCCCGTATGTGGTTGAAGAGGCGGAAGATGAATTAGAGGACCGACGTGACGAAAAAGGTTGTAGATCGTATAAAAGCGATGGTGGTCGTCGATGGTGTTGTAACCTTCTGTCATTAACTAGCTCGAGCGGTGTCGCTTGATCGTTTGTTGTTGTATAGTCCATAGACCTTCGCCGTATGTCCAGAACAGTCTGGTCGCCTATCTGTTGCAATTGGTAGAGTGGTTGAGGTTTGCTGCTGTCAAACGTAGCTAGTTGCGACAGGTGAGCTAGGAACATGAATTAGAGTGCTTATGGCGATTGCGCACCTGCAGGATCCTTGAGCTTGAGTAATTTGCCCTTGGCACGAGCTCGTTCGCGTAAGTTAGGCTTGGTGGGTACCCTATCGGTCGGAGAGTTTGAGACGTCGTTGAGTTGAACTTGTCTCTCGTGGTGGGTCTTTGGTATAAGAGTCGAAGGCCTTTTGCCGATCCCCAAAAACTTATCGACACGAGTTTTTGACAACTGTGATGGTTGAGAAACGCAAATTGGTTGCTGCAATTCTGTGCTCCTTGGTGTCCCGCTTGGTGATCCATCAGCCGAGCCAGGTCCGCTACCGAGATCTCCGCATGCCGTCTCCTCGGGTAAGAGCTCGTGTTCTGCCGCCCCCGCCTCTACCACAACCTCTAACAACGGCGGCGTGTTAATGTACGGATTCCATACATCATTGCCTTCTCGCGTCCAGGGCGGCGAGGAATGAGCGAGTGGGCTCCTAACTTTGGGTGACGTGGGTGACTTCGGCTTTCTCGGATTTCTTCGTGGCGGAGGCGGCAACCCACCAGTCTCGCCAGCGGTGGGCGATGTCATCCCCCATGTACCACGAATTTTTGCATCGTATTCGAGCAACGCGTCCAAGTTCGGCGAGATGATCAAAGAACGTGGATTCTTGCTCGAACCCTCATTCTCACTGCAAACTTGCTGTCCATCTCCTGTGGGTAACGTTGGTAATGGTATCGCCGCCATAATCGTAGAATTCGTCACTCCGCTGAAGTATACAAGTTAGTTGGAAGCCACAGACGCCAGTCAACACCTGGCAAGGAAGACAGCATACCCGAACTCTACATATATCTTTCAATGGCTAGCGTGTTGCCTGTCTCCTCTTCTGCCCTGATGCAGCCGGACCAAGCCGTCTGTCTTAAGCGAGGAGCTAAGTGATACAAGAGGTAGACAGACGGCCTAATAAAAGGCGTATCACACGCCTTTATAGCTGTAACTGATCGTACAATTTGTCGTTTACTTTAGACGAGTCTGCACACCCCTGTTATGAAAGAAAAAAAAAAAGATGACTTAGTCTCCCGAGTCCTCGGCGAGGAGCCAATAAAATGTATATCGAGCCACGCTTCGGGCAGCATTTTTCAACGTACATAGCAACACCCGGTATTCCCCATAGTATCATCTCAATGTGGAAAGGCATACCATGAGTGGATTATGCACCCTTGTAACCTGAACCCCTGCTGACACTTAGGTTATGTCCCCGGCCTTGAGGCTCAAACCCATCCGTAAAGCTGGCTGTATGTAAACGTACATGTGTGTATCAAGATCAGGCCTGAGCACTGTCATCAGCAATGCTGTGTCTGTTGGCTCATCTGATCTAAAACTATGGTCTACGGTTTTAACGGCATCTATGATTCCCCAAGAGAATTCGAAGCTCGAACTGACATTCTCTGTCTGCGCTTGCTTCTTGGATTTGCAATTGGACATCTGTGTCTTGTACAGCTTCAGGGCCGCAAACGAAGAGCCGAGGTTGACGAGAGGCGGCAGTCATTTTTGCCAGCTATAGATAATGTGATATATGATATGGGTACAATAATACACCGATCAACCTCATGCAATTTTAAGTATGGAATGAAAACACAAACGGAGGGATCAACAAGATCAGGATTGGAAGTAGGAATGATGGAGTGTGTACAAAACCCATGACATGAACGTGGAATGCAATAAAAACACAAAGGCGTGCTCGATACTAATTGTCCATATAATCTATGCTTGTGCTTCTGAAATAGGAACTTTTCGTGGAGGTAATGGGGGTCCAGGATTGGACTTGGGCTTTGGGACAGCAAGACTGGAAGATGTTGCGGGCGTCTCTCGGAGAAGATCCGATTCTGGCGCGGCGAATTGTGTATCCTCGATGTCACTGTTGACAGTGGGCGACCCGTTGACACCGTTTCCGTTCGCACCAGTACTGTTATCAGAAGAGACTCGACTGAGTTTGTCTTTATTAGCAATTGTTTGGAGAGTATGCGCAGCTGTAGGGGATTTTGTTTGAGGCGCGGGTTGCCCTACGAGAGAAAGGGAGGCGGCGGGAGCGTTCACTGATAAGGAGCGAGGTGGTAGTGGTGGTGGAACGCGAGGTGACAGGGCTTGATGTGAAGAAGCTGTAGGAGAAGCCGATGGCGCGTGCGACGGCGACAAAAAAGAAGAATGGGTCAGGGCTGGTGCATCTTCAGACCCAGAGTCCTTGACTTGTGAAATGCTGCTATCTCCTAGAGCCGGGGTCGGCGGCTTCTGTGAAGGTGAAGGTGGTAATTGCTGTGAGATATGCTGGTCTCCGGCACCAGGACCAGATGTGGCTGGACTTTTGAACAGGCGATAAAGTGAGGATTTCCCCTCTGGTGGTACGATAGATGGTGGCGGGGCTGGTGGACTATATCCCATTGACATGATCTCCCCGCGGTGACTTGCGTGAATTCCGGGAATTGTCATGGTCATAGTCCTGGCTTGGGGCTGCACGACATGGATGGGCTTTGGTGATTGATTGGATGCATCCCCTTCTGTATTTGCACGGGATTGTGAGGTTGAGGGCTTTCCTGCTCCACTAGTCGCCTCGCCAGTGGATAGACGCTTTGGTTTGGACGACGACGATGTGATGGAATCTATAGAGCTAGATAGCATAATACCTTCCGGGTAAGAGTGGGGGGTTGTCGAAGAAGTTTGTTTTGAGGGTCCCGCAGGATTGCTTACTGCCCGGGCTCTTTCTGGAACTGGTATGGGTATAGGCGTCGTTGCTGGTGAAGATGGGCGACTTGGATTACCCCCATCCGAAGTGCCTGAGCCACCTTCCCCATTATTCTTATTTTTTCTTTCTGCGACCGCGGCCCGGACCTCTGCGTAGCTAGCGCGAGCCTTGCTTGCCACACCGAAAGTTGAGTCAGGACGTAACCGCGAGCTGATTGTTGAACCTATGGAGCCGTGGTCAGAGACATCGTC
The DNA here is from genome assembly GCA_900068965.1 of Calocybe gambosa. Classification (NCBI taxonomy): domain Eukaryota; kingdom Fungi; phylum Basidiomycota; class Agaricomycetes; order Agaricales; family Lyophyllaceae; genus Calocybe; species Calocybe gambosa. Next base: position 80,586 of record CEMU01567055.1, read on the forward strand.
CCCACTTGCTTCTTTCCGCATCCCCCAGCTCACGCCTAGTTTTCTCATTGCTTCTTTGGCAGTATTTCCAAGTGCTTGCTTATCACCCGCACGAGATTTAAGTGTAGAAAGAAAGGAGTTGGGGGTAGACGGTGTGCTACCAAATGACTTGCGTGTTTGCGTAGAATCGGGCAAACCGGCTGAAGAATCTGTGAAGACTGATTTTGGACGTTCTGAATGTTGCGATGAAGACCGGCGTGCTCCTATCGAGGAATTTGCGCTTAACAGGGAGGAGTCGTCGCTTTCTTGATTTTGCGTTGGCTGGGTACTCTCCGAGTTACCTGGCGTCGACCGCGATCTGGTGTTACCTTTGTCCAGTTCCGTAGATCGTCCACGCGACACATCAATGTCTAAGTCGTCACCGACGTCGGGAAACAGGCCAATTTTTGCGGGTGAACCTTCATTTCTAATACTTGAAAACCACGATCGACGTCGACTGTGCATGGTTGATGAACCGGAAGGCTCTTCCATAGTGGGATCGTTCACCAGTGCAGAAGGGGGCTCTGTGACTGGCGGAGGGACCGAAAGCTCGTCAGCAGATCGTGAAACTGGTGCAGTAGCTATGTCCTCTACTATAGGAGAAGTATCCTCAGTAGGTGCTGAAATGATAGACTGAGTTTCGTCAGTCAGGGTATGTTCTGCGTCAGCAGGAGGCATCATAGGTTTTTCACGGCGAGTGGCGTCTTGAAATATACCTCCCCTGTGCCGAAGGTTAGAGCTATCGAAGAAAGCTATGTCGTCCATATTCGGCATGACTACAGACTCTTGTATCTTTTTTGTATGTTCAATTAGTCGAAAATCATTTTGTCGGCACCGAGGACTTACAATCTCTTTTAACCTCGACTCTATCGTGCTCAGGATCATGCCCCAGGTAATTTGTCGGTCGCTGACAATAGGCTCTACCTCCAACACCATCCGTGGTGTTTGGGTGAATGCATACCAGATACGATTACTAGGTGGCCGCTTGACTTTGATCAAAATGTTTCCCTCGAGTTCCTTCAAAACGACAGCGAGAACCAATTTCACCGTGTATGTTCTAAATGTCCCGAGACTAAGGGTTGCGATCGCCTCGATCGTTATTCGGAACTCCCCTTTATACTGGAAGTGAACTTCCATCGCTGCGTCGCCTTCCTTCGTGAGCTCCTTCAGCATAGGCTTGCTAAATGTTGGTGCTTTGCTCCCAACGGAAACTTCCGTGACGATAATATCAGTTAAGAAGTTCGGACGCTTAACCTTAGACAGTTTCTTCATCAGCCTGCTAATAATGTAAGCCTCGAGTGCGTGAGTCCGGTAATAGCTGAAGAAAAGTCGTCCAATGAGAGCATTCAGCCATCTGGTAGGAATGACGTCTGGCTGTTCATCCAGATTGGACACCAGATGATTCATATCCGACGGGAGGAATATCGGCAGTAGAGGCGCTAGTAAGGACGTTTTACTCGGATGGTCGGACGCATGAATCAATGCGAGGTACCAGTCTTCCATCTCTATGTTTGAACGAACGAAGATGAACCATGGAGTGAAGGGATTGAGCGCCTCTTCTCGAGCTGCCAGCTTTAGTTTCTCTTCTTCTAACGATCTCCCTCGCTGCTTTTCCTGTCTTTTTGGACTCATAGATTTCTGCTCAACTTCGGCATCTACATCCTCTCCTGAAAGCGTCATCTCCTTCGTCAAACTTGACATATGCCTTCCCATATCATGATGGGATGGCTTGAGGCAAATTGCGTTTCGCTTAGCGAAAAGTTCGCCATCCGGAAGACTTTCGGGGTAGATCACAACATCGTAGCTGCTCAGTTCCACCGCAGCCTCACACTCAGTCATTCCCTCGTCCTCATAAAGATATAGTACCTTGCCCTTCAATACAACATACCACATATCCTTCGGCCTTGACCGTTTTGGATCCTTCGACCGGGAGTCCAAGAACGAACGAACGATGGTTACGTAGCCACCATCCAAGCTGGGTTCCTCAAACGTCCGACGAACGGTAAGCCATCCCTTGCGGGTGCGTGGAATGTCATTCTGGTCGGCCGTGGGGGTATCTTCGCATTCTGGTGTCTTGTCATCTGCTGAGCTACGCGCCTCTAGATTTCCTCTAGCTTTTTTAGTTAAGTCCGCATCTCCCAGAGGAACAGAGGTATAAATAGTAAAAAAGATAAAGCCAGCAACTAAAAGAGGGATGAAGGTGATTCCTCCGAGAACATACGCGTAAAATAAGGCCTTTAAACCCATAGGTTGTACCCGTACAATGACGAGAGGCACGCTCTAGTGACACCTAAGCAGGAGAATGAACGCCGGAGAGCTGCTGAACGAGTTCCAGAAGTGGCTGAAGTACTGAAAGTCGAAATCCACGTTTAAGCTTGGGTTCACACGGATCCGTCAATATCTTGACACGTGCCCACTGGCAAATGAGGTAGGCTCAGACTCCGGAGTTGACAACGTGACATATGCAATTGAAAGGGTATTGGATCTATCTAGAGCATTGTACAGCTACGTCGAGGTAACGCATACCGAAATACATCTTTCCAGCTAGTGTGCATCAGCAAGGCGCGCCAGGCGAACGCGGCAAGATTTTCCTCGTTTAATCGGCGGTCTCGGATAAAGTCCTCTTTTATCGCGTTCGCGAAAAGAGGACCGCACTGCTTGCCAATGTCCCACACGCCGGGCCCGTTCTCGTGAGGAAGGAGCTAGATGTTGTAAAACCGCTGAAGGCGGATGCGAATGATTGAAAACTGAGTGGCGCGGGACTGTTAGTTGATTGCCAAACGCGCTATTTTGAAAGGGTACGTCGTATATTCTGTCGTTCTCCTCGGGGCTACAAGGCGTAACGACGATCTTTGGAACCGTAAGCCCGGTTCTAGAATCAACTGTTACGAAGGGGTCATCCTGAAGCTACCGGTTGCGTTTTTCAATGATGTATACACAGTGAAGAATTATCGCAGAAACTTACTAGAAGGCTATCTGGATGATGAGAAGAGTCACCTTCAGGGTGGCGTTCTAGCCCAGATAAAACCTTTATGACATTATCAAAATCGTTTTTCACAATAATTTGCAGGCTGAAACAGAAAGGTAGCCAGGTCTTTCTGCACTCTTTTGCGAAACGTTTGAGTATATCGTCATGGAATCCTGTGACAAGAAACCGCAAAGCTTCCAAGTCGACAACCTTTGAAAAGCTGTTAGAACTCGATTCCATAGGCAAACCGAGGGCATACCAATGTATTTTTGTCTGTTGAGATTGGCGTTATCCTGCCAGTTGATGTGAAGTGTATGTCCCATTCGTGTGTCGGAGGGCCCATATTAGAAGCTGACGGAAACCAGAAGTGGGAGCGAACAGGTTGCTCGACACAACGGGCAGAACACTTTGGAGAATGACAAAATAAGATTTGTATGGTAACATGCCAAGTTCCAAGCAGCTGAAGTTAAAATAGTTTCCGGGTAAGCAAAGGCCGG
>CEMU01567062.1:0-15094 GCA_900068965.1 Calocybe gambosa
TATTCGCCTTCCTCCATTTTCGTTTGGTCGCCTTTTTTGACCAGTAGAATGGACTTGCCCCGTTTTACCTCCGTGGATCTGATACGGTTTTATAGAATGACTGCTCAAATTTTCTCGATAGCCTTAACTTTACGGAGATCAGACTGATCTGATGCACTTGAACAAGGCTCAAATCTTCTTAGACTACCAAACAGGGAGACAAGAGACATACCAGAGGTGGCCCTGGCATTCGGTGTGTAATGGGCTGCACAGTGATTTACATTCAAGTCTTAAGGCCGTTCTCTTCAACGAGCGATATCATTCATTCTCATTCCGGGCCGAATCGCCTTGTTTGCATACTGCCGATCTTGTCGATACACCTGTGAAGCGCGCCAGACTGAACGTACGGTGGGTCACATTCGAAGCCACCAGAATCATTCCCATGGAATGTACAATGCTGACCGCGCGGGGGCGTGTTGATCTGTAAAAACGGTGAGAGCAAGTTGTTAAAAGTGAAATACCGAGACAGTAAGGAGCTAGTAAGTGTAAAGAGCTGATCCTACAGGCTATCCAACTGAAACATTTACTGTGTAGCAGTCATCTCGCGGCACAACATTTAGATCATGAAATATCACGCGAAATTTTGGAGAATATCGTACTGCGAAGCAAATGATAAATGGGGTCTGGTTATTTGGAGAGCGCTGCAGCTACCCTTGAGGGCATCGTACTCTTATTTGCGGCGTATATATTTCAGTAATGAATGCGCCTTACTCAGCAACTGACCTCTGTCACAACGATGGGTCCTTTTGTTGCGCCCCTCGTTGCTAGCTTTTTCTGCTCGATATCCGGGTCTGAAGTCCCTCAAGTTGGAATGGTTCAAAACGCGGCAAGCTCGGTACTACTGGAAGATGGAGTTGACTCGTGGCTCGCCTTCAGACCCACAACCATTTTCTGGCTATTCGAGCTCACTACGATTCCTTCGGTTCCATAGGGGAGAACGACTGGCATTCCTACAACAGATCCAGTATTATCTGCGCTAGAAGGAATACGCTTTGACACTGACCAGATTTTCGCAGCTGCTAAATTTATCTTCGCCGTTTGCCCCCTCAGAACAAAGAATGGCTTGCACTGCTCGGATCACTGAAGAAACATTCGTACCCTCTGAGAGAGCTTAACATCGAGGAACTTGACTTCAGTGAATATGTGACTGAAACCAGGATGGCTCCGCTATCTAAGGCTCTATCCTGTACGCTCGCAGCCAACTTCCCGAAGTTATCTCGCGAAGTCAGAAGGCTGCAATTTGGTTGATGAAGATATCAAAAACACTGCCCTGCTCAAGTAATTTCGCCTGTACGTTTGCATACCAAGGAATCAGAGCCACAATCGTGAGCCTTGTGTTCTTTGCGCGGAACTGCCCCACTTTATCGTGGCTAAGCCTTTAGTTCGATGGGCAGATAAGGCTCATCAACGATCAGAATCTTCCACCGCCCAAGTCTCTAATCTGCAGGAGTTGGACGTCTCTGTCTCCGTTATGGATGATCCATGCTACCTTTCTACTATATTCCCGAAACTAAGATTAATTGACAGGGACAAACGCTTGGAACGCGAAGCACATTACCCTAAACTCGACCCCAAATATCAGGCAACATGGTCAGAGGTACGCAGTCTCTTCGAGTTGAAGATCTTTGTTGCGTGTCATATTACAGAGTTTGTAGGGATTATTATTGTATCAGATAACAGAAAATCGGAAAGCAGGGGTATGAGATATACGATATACTAAGGCATTGCACCACTAATACAAGAATCACGATGTGGGTCACGGTCCAAACGGGTTACCACCCATTCAAAACGAACTGTGAACGCTCCTGAAATCAAAGGCGATGAGCCGCAGATCAAAACAGTCACACTATGACTATACCTTCAGGCGATGCAAGTTGTGAACGGCTGCAATGTTGACAATAGTTCGCAGCTTTCGGCGCATATCTGGTTTGCTGATGGTAAGAGCCTGCGTGCCAGAGCACTGGCAATGCATAGCAACATTGTCAGAGCGGATTTGTTGGCATTTGGAGCACCGTAAGTCTTGTTGTGCAAAATTTTGTTCTATACCAAGCACCATTTGCATCAATGCGAATTCAATAACTGTGCGATCATATTCTCCTCCACACTGTGTACAGAACCATTTAGGGGAAACCTCTAAATTGTTCGGAATGAGTTCTGGATCTCGGCAGAAATCGAAATCACGAAGTGCGTCGCAGTGTCGGCATGGGACGTTGGGGAGCTTGATCGGCTCACAAGGGTTGCGGAACACGGCCTCACTAGCGAACTCTTTGACGTTAATGAGCTCCAAGAGTGTCCTTTTCAAAAGGCCGATCTCGACTTGATGGTCTTTCATGAGAGCAAACGCAGCGCAGGCAAATTTAATAAACTCCAAGCTGGGCGAGGTGAGATGAAGGTGAGACCCAGGCTTTATGGGGAAGGTAAAATCCTCGATGGGGTCAGCTTGCATGAGGGAGTCATGGTGTCTGTCGACCACGGCCCCAACAACTCGTAGAAGCTTACGGGTAAGACGCCGGGAAATGAACTCTGTGATGGACTCTTTCTCTTTGATTTTCCCCGTATCATGTTGTGTAGCGTCGGGGGCACCATTGAGCATGCTTCGTAATGGGACTCGTGAGGCGCCATTGGTCTTCTGTTTGATCTTGAATAGCTCGACGATGAAGTACTGAACGACATTGTAGAAATCGTTTTGTATTGCAGGGGGAAGGAATTCCTGGATATTCCACCTCATTTCGAGGGCTAGCTCTTCCGGAGGGTCTGATGCGAGTGGGTCCTCGCACACAATGCCACCAAAGTTAGCCTGATCCATGAAAAGAAGGTAGTCGTAGAATCGATCGGTATTGAGATAGATATGCTGGAATAGGTCATTGGAGGTGACTGCTGTGGTGATATAAGTTGCGTATGCGTGTGCCGTTCCAGGTGGCTTCGATGTCGCGAGGAGGATACGGCTGAAATCTGCGTACACTACATGGGAACCAAGCCTTTTGAACTCAGCGAGCAGTTGTATGAAAGTCTTGCGCATGAGTCCATGGATAAATCGGTGAAGACTGGGGTCATACATGCTTGAGGCACTTGAACTGATCCACCTCCAGAAGTGGTCGATTGCGAGCGACGCTGGGCTGGCGAAATTATTTCGAATTTTGTCGAGAAGCCAGGTCTTGATTATTGACTTCAAAGCGCTGAACATCAACGTAGAGACGTTCGATTCGCCTAGTGTTAAATCCCGTGGGGATTCCCCATCTTTATACTCGTCAAGGGTGTGCGAAACCGAATCGAAAGCGGTCGTTCCCCCACTTCCCTCCAGCTCATTGACCATCACGGACTGTAGTACTGAGTTGACAGCGAGATTACGTACGGTAACTTCTAAGCAAACATTGGCATACGCTCCAGGGTATAGGAAATCGGTTTTAGGGAATTCCTCAGCTGGTCGAAGATCGTTCTCTTTGCCACCGAGATCTGGATTCTCGCTATTCGACCACCATAGGGTGAAGTCTTGGTCAGCTAAGCGTCTCGCAAAGCTAATATCAGATACAAAAAGAGGCTGGTCTCCGTCGATGTGACCAACCGGGATGTCGTAGTATTCGGCAATGGTTACCAAACGATCAATCCACGGGCCCATGGACAAGTATCTGCTTATCATTTTGGACGCGACATGTTTTTGCCATGGGAAGACATCCAGTGTGTGGGGCCCTTTGGTTTTCGACATTGAAAGCACGGGGAATTTAGCAAGTTTTGGAACGAGTCTATCAAAGTAGGACTGTTCCTTGGAAGTGGATATCACCACAGTATATGATTTATCTTCCATGAGGCCAAGTTCGCGGGAGATAGCTTTGAGAGCCGTGACATCGTTACTGTGGTAGGTGGTCGTAAATTCTCGACTACTTGGATAGACAACCGAGCGGGATTTATCGTAAGCTTTGCTCCTCTTTTGAAGGAGCTCGATGTAAACCTCTTGTAGACGGCCTAGAGGCTGACGACGCGTCGCTGGGTCCACAACATGAAGTTTGACAGGTCCCGAGGGAGTGAAGGTGGCAAAAACGTGCAAAGGAGCAGTGGCTGAACATGCGTGGTATAATAGAATATACTTCCCAGCCTTTCCTCCCTCAAGATAGGGATGATGGGAAGAGCTTGTGCCCGCACGTGCAAGTTGACTCAAATCGACTCCAGCTTGACGGGCGCGGTTCAACGTCAACCCGGTATCTTCGCTCACGCAGGTTTTCCCAAGTCTCAGAAGCCCACGAACAACTAGAGGCACCTGCCAGATAAGTCAGCTATTGCTATATGACTTTTCAATAGTGGTGATTCCCCTGACCTGCTGCTCGAACACGCCATCCACATCGGAATCGTTCACAATATCGATAAAATGCTCTTGCAGGTCAATATAGACATCCTCGCGAGCCGAAATCTTGTAAAGATTTCTGCAAGGAATATCGCGAGGTAAATTCCGCGCAACCTCTTCGACAGAGTAATACTTGGGCTGGAAGAAGTCGTCTCTCTTAGGATGTTTTAAATGGATGTAGAACTCTCGAGGGATACGCAACGGGATGGAGACCAACTCGGAGTCAATGGATAGCCATAACATGAATCGCCCAGGAATTTTGCTTTGACGAATTTGAACAACGTCCCATCTGTGGTTAACGCGTAACTTGGCCGCCCGAAAAATTGAAGGCACAGCTGACACGGAGGCAGCGTTATGACGCGCCTTCCAATGTTGTCGCGTTGCCTTAATCCATGCACTATAATCCACCAACAGGTCAGGGGATGATGTTGGTTCGGGATCCGGGTCTGGTGTTGATCTATTTGCTAATGGCTTCCGGTTCACGATGGCGATACGGGGATGAGCACTTGATTCTTCGGGAGTACCGAAATCTTCGATATCCATGGGAGCCGAGGTGTCTCGGTTGTTCTCATTCGTAGCACGTTGGAAAAAGTCTGTGACTTTGTTCTGCTTGAATTTGTCGACCGCACCAGCTACACGTCGGTGAAGCCAATCGGGATGCCGGATGCGAGGGACGGGGTTAGCAACTTTCTGCATGGCCGCAGGGATAGTGATGAGCTTTTGTATTACCGAACCTAAACGCTCGATGTAGTATTGCCAATCCAGTATTGACCGAAGATCGAAGTTAACGAGGCTATTGTCTTTGAGCCATCTGCGCAAGTAGATACGCTTGACACTTTCTTCAGCCGAAAAGATAGCGACGGGGATGGCGCGTTCAGTCACCGGCGCACCAGTTGGCTTGGCAGAAATGATGAATTTGCAGGCAAGGCCCTTATCCTTAACCATTTGATCCCCAAGAAACTCAGCAAGGCGTTTTGCTGTACTGATAGAGGTAGACTTCTGTCCTCCGTATTCAGCTAAGGTCCTCGACATACTCCTGTTCTCTGCAATCAGTTCGACGAGCTCTTCATCTTCCAAACTTCCCGCTTTACTGAACAGAACGTCAAGCCATTGGTCGGCGACCTCCGCGACCGCCGTGTAGCATTCTTGGGTCGTAGTGCCCAAGAGGAATTTTTCAAATATCTGCGATTGGAAAATTTTGATGAGCTGGAGCTCCCCCCTACGTTTGACCTCAAATCCCTTTAATTCTGCAATACTACCATCATCATTGAATACGGCATATCTCTTCTTCAAAAGTTTGTCTTCCTCCTTGGAAGAGGGGAGGATCATTGCTCGATATGGTCCGTCGAGTTCGAAGAAGATAGAATTCTCGCTATGGATGGTGTATTCACCTGTTTCAGGGTCAAGATCGTGGTATTGATGATTTGTAAACCGGTCATGAACAAGATGGTTGAGCATAGTGCAAGGATATGAGAATGCAATAGATTTTCCATTACTAAGTTGGAACTTGAAGTTCTCCGGGAATACGCCAGGCAGCATACACCAAATACCATCTGTGTCAAGTTCCAGCGGACGACCGATCTGCTCCACCAAAGCACGAGCCATTTGAATTATTGTAGCGCCTGTGAGGCAAGTAATACCTGCCATCTCCATTGAATGCCATCTCGCACCTTTGCGCATGACGTACCCGTAGAACGAGTTCAGGATGCACTTGTGGGCTAGTTGGAGAGAGTCATAGATTACAATTAGCTTTTTCGCCTCGTCGACTTCAGTTATGGAGCCACCGTTGGCTTGTACGGTGTCCAAGTTCTTCTTCCAGGTTTTGAGCAAGCCTTTATACTCATATCGGCGATCGCGGAAGGTCCGTACGGTGTCTACATAAAAAGGGTTCTCCCTCTGACAAACAATGGCCTCTCGATTTTCAACGCGTGTGTCTTTAGTCTTCTTATAGACTTTGCGTGAATAATCGCCGATTCGCTTGTGTAACAAAGCCGTCTGCTCGGCATCGTTCAGATCTGCGAACTGTCGCTGAGGCCCTCCCGGACGTTTGGGAGGGAATTTCTCATGGGTTAGCGCATGTTTGATCATGTTGAACTCATCTCGATGAGCAGGAAAGTACTCTCCCCTCCATGCCCAATTGAGACGTCGATCGCATGTCTTCCCAGGCCGATTATAGTCGCAAACGGCACAGACAGACTCGTCGATCATGGAATCAGGCTGTAGTCGGTTGGATAACATGATGTTAGGGTACATGGCCGCGACATCCAAGTGATAGATGAGAGGTTTGTCAAAACGATGTGGGTTGTCGCGTATCAGTTCCAAGGCTGCCTTGATATCTCCCTTCACTTCGTCATAGTTAGTGACGAGCTCGAGCGAAGTTTTTGATTCGTTGATGATGCAAAATTTCAACGCGGCGTCAAGGTCGCCAATTAGCTTAGCTACCGTTAGTCACCTAGCGATAGCAAAAGAATATGTATACTTACTTGTTCGACCGCAGTTGGTACAATTTTAAAATCAGTTGGGATATCACTCCGGAAGACACCAGCCTCCAGTGCCTCAACATGCCCACCAACGTAGGTCTCGGATGCGAGCAAATGACCTTCATACATATTGCCATGGCCATCCTCATGTCTGTTAGGCATTATGATTTCGGCTCGATAAGCTTGCACCTGTAGATATTCGGTTGGGCGGCTAGTTAGGAGATGAGAAGTTCAGCATACCATCAAAAGGGTCTCGCACAGGGTGCCACTTCCCTTCCTTAACACCTCATCCGGGTTAAGGGGGATTATGTTGCACAGAGAGAAAATGAAGGGGTTGACATATTTCATGTACAAATAATATGTCGCGACAGCATCGGAAACTGAGTATTGAGCCAAAACCTGAGGTTTTTCAATTGCATATCTGTGAGAAAAAATCAGCGTTGGCGGGGTAAGAAACTCCATGTTGCGATGACTGACGGTGTCATGAGCTCAGGATCTAGTTCCGTGGGATTGTATCCAAGTTTTTCTTTTGTAACAGCTTTTAGACCTTGGCTACCTTGAGGGAGGTAAGAGTCCCGTTTCACCCAACGAAAACAATCCATATGCACGCAGGTGCGGCTTTTGTACTCATCCTCGGAGTCTTTGGCAAAACCTGTTTCTATGAACATGTCTACACCATTTACCTTGCTCCTGGCGTCGAGGAATGGAAAATCGAAAAAATCGCCGTTAAAAGTGGCAATAACAGTAGGCTTAACATCTTGGATGTGAGAAAAGAACCTTCGGAGAGTAGCAGCCTATAAACGATATAAGCAATAATACCCCTTGTGAGTACCTTGACTGACCTCGTCGGGTTCGTTGAAGACTATGAATGGCCCTTCAATACCCTCTTTGGGTGTATATTCAAAATCGTCAATATCTTCACTAACAATATCTCGGTTGGTGATGAGATAGCCTTGCCCATCCACCATGTACGATATCATCATGACTTGGTCAATTGCTTGGTCGGGAAATTTAAGAGGTGCCTTGGTGGTTTCGATATCGAACGCCATGACCACAGGATCCGCACGTTTCACCTTATCTTTCAGCTGCAAGAAAGAGGGCCGACCCGCTGTAAACGTCACCGCATACCAAAGGCCAACTCGAATATCGTTGTCGATTGCCACGCGAAGGTAATATGGGACATCGTATTCCCGAATATCGACGATGCTCTCTCTAGGGTCCCGGTCGCGGGAACCCATGCCCTTCATGTTGCTCCCTGAGCCAGTTTCTGACCATAGGTTGTCTTCAAGCTCAATGCCCACAGAGGCGCCAGAAGTTGCGCTGATGACTTCCGCGTAGACGTCAACCGCGTCTCGTTTCGCACTGTTTGCAAGTGCCAGAGGAAGAATGTCCCGTCGCACGGTGAGTAAGTCAGATACATTCCGGAAGCGCAGCTGCAGGTAAAGGCGCCGGTGACCCATAAGATGATTGGGAAGCTTGAGATCCTCCTTTCTCTCTCGTACGATACGGCAAATCAGACCTTCGTATTTTTTGTTTAGCCATTCTTCGATCGTAGACTCTGTCCCGCTCTAGAAAGAGTTCAGAAAAAGAATCACGTATAAATGACACTCTCGAACCTTGCAACCGATGTAGAAGTAAGGCTCGTACTGAAGTGTGCATTTGAACATTCCACCATCATCTTGTATGAAGTAAAAATCAACACCAGACTTTCCACCAGCGTAATCCGGGTCTTTAACGAGTATCTGATATAACGAGAAGTCTACACCCGTTCCTTCTCTGATGCGGGAATGATAACTCACTGGATGCATGTTGACCAACCAACCCTCCTTTTTCGCACCTTCCTGGATCCTAGTAAACCCAAGCTTCTCATCCACCTCATCGCCAACTTTTACTCTCTCAAACCGTTCTGCGAGTTGAGTTCCATCGTCTTCGCGTTTAGGTCCAGCTTCCCCCGCCTTCGTGCCTCCTCGCCCTCTTCCGCGTCCTCCACGCCAAGCGGAGTTCCTGCCTCGATAAGAGCCTCTTCCTCTATCACCTCCACGCACTGAGGAGAGTCCGAATGCTCCACGACCTCTCGCCATCACGTAGTCGCGTCGTATGAGTTTGAGATCAGTCACGATGTGACAGGTCGTGTTGCCTTTGTCACATCTCAATACCGTGATACGATTGTGTCGCAAATATCAAGCAGAGAAAGACGGCTCAAGGAGAAACATCAAGTGCGTACATAAAATAAATACACCGCTATGTCGTGTCGTGGCTCATAAAATAACATACACTGAGAACGTTCTTAAAGCTCATCTTCCTCTTTAACACTACCTGTCAGTCCCGGCCACCTGCCTCCATAGCTACTCACACCCACACCCACCCCAATGTCTCCATCCATGCTTGGTCGTGGCTTGAAGCTCTCCCTCCGAGCTCTGGATGCCTTCTTCATCATCGCAGGAAGTCCACAGCCATCGCTCGTGCTCGGATACCTCGCCCCATAAGTACCAGAGGTCATACCTACTCCGGTCGAGGGTCCTCTCGTACTACTGCCCATGATAGTTGGAACTCTACCATGGCCTAACGCATGGTGCTGGGTCCCTGGTTTAGGAATCGGCACTGCAATAGGTACCGACCGCGTTTGCGACGACTGTGTACCGCTCGGCATTCTTCCTGGAATCTTTGAAGGCGAACTTGCCCTTGCGTACGCTCCAACATTATTATTATGATACATCCCAAGTGGTGGCCTGCCCTTCCCATAATTCGGCGTATGTCCTTTACCACCGCTGCCTTGACGCACATGTACTGTCGGATCAGGATCGCCCAGCTTTTGCCTCTTGTTCGGAACGGATTGCGACCCAGCTCCAGACCTTGCCACAGAGCTTCCAGTCTTTGAACCAGGTACGTAGCCATGTGCAGAGTTAATGGGAGTGGTTGCTCGAGGCGGAACTGAACCGGCTCGAGGAGGTTTTTTCTTGTTCTCTTGGTCGGCAGCGCTAACCGTTGCCATCAAGATTTGAAGAATACTTTCACCGTGCACAAAGAAAGGCCGCTGAGCTTCCTGCTCCCAAGCAGGTATAGATACAAGAAGATCTTGTTCGAGCTGCACAAGTATAGTCAGTGAAATAAAGAAGTAATAACATGACAGATCGACTTACGCGTGGTTTCTCTTTCGATACCCGCTTCCGCATTCTCTCCTCTCGGAGGAGTCTTCCCGGGTCCCGCCCGCGGCCAAGAAGGCGAGTCTGATCTGATGCAGCGGCAGCGAGCTCCTTCTCTTCCTCACAGATATCAAAGTATTTCTTAATACTGGCAAGGAGGGGTGCCTTTTGTCTGCGCTCTTCCTTTAAACGTCTAATTTCATCCTCGTGGATGGTCAACAACTCTTCCGTATGCTCATCTAACGAAAGAATCGATATAAGCGAGCTGAGTTAGTCGATATGTTACCTACCATCCACAAAAGGGGCAAAGTCGGCCCTTTCTTCCTCCCCAACCATGAGGTCATCCCAGAGTTTCGTTATCTCCGTTCTTGCACTTTCAACGAATATCCCCATCCGCTCTCTCTTTAGTTCCAGCATCCTTTCCAATTCCTCCTCGTACTCTCCGACGGTATCTTCGGTGCTTCCACGGTGAGCCTCGACAAACGCATCCATATCTGCTTCATCCACCCCAAGCCGCCTCCACAACCCCTCCAGTTGATCATACATAGCCTGAATATGTGCTTCCCTCTTACGCTTGGTAGCTTCTAACGATGATTGGAGGCTCGTTGCCCACGCCAATAATCCTTGACTAGGATCGACATTTTCAAGCCCTATTGGTATGGTTGTGCTCTCATGGAGGCCCTCTGCCTCTGCCTCTTCGACTCTGGCAACGAACTTGGCAAAAATGCGCTGATAGTCGGATTCGGATAGTGGCAAATCTTCTTTATCTATGAGAGGAGTCAAAGAATGGTCCCTTGAAGGTGGCGTGGGCGTTGATAGTGCAAAAGGGTCAGCACTCGAAGAAGAACCAAGATAATGGGAGGCTGTTACAGAAACGCCAAGAAAGTTGGTTTTCGAAGTTGAAGGAAGATCATCCAGCGTGGGAGATGAGATACCTAACTCTGTGTATAGCCAGTCTATCTGTACGAAGATGGCAGAAAGCTGATGAAGGCGTTTGTGCTGTGAGAACACAGATAATTCATTTCAGCCAAGAAAGAAAGGGAAATTTCATTTCAAACACTCACCACCTCCGCCTTTCCTCTTACAAGTTCTTTTTCCAGCTTTAGAAACCTTTCTGGAGTGACGTCAAGATTCGTATTTAAACTTTGTGGACTGTCGCTGATCACGAAAGCAGGTTCTAGGACATCGAGATTGAAATATTCGGGTCCGAGCGTACGTGTAAGAGCCTTGAGGCGGTTGGTCAAAGTTGCTAGTTGTTCAGATTTGGTGTGATACATCTATTTTCAAGGATTAGGCGAGTTAAATGTACTAAAAGGAAGTATCCTCTCACTTGTCGCAGTTTTTCTTGGTGCTCCGATACCAATTCAAACCTTCTGGGGAGAATTGCCTCCTTGGACAGTTCTTTCGCACTACTACCTGTAGCCTTAACATTACCCCCTAGCGCTTTGGAGTATTTGAAGCATTCGATCTCCACAGCTTCACATTTTTCCAACCACTTCCCTACTTCACGACGCCGTATGTCAATCTGGCCTTCTACACTTTGTACAAGCTGTCGCTGCAGGGATTGCAGATCGTCCTCGAGTGCAGTTGGAGGTAGACCAAGTTGAGCGTGCAAGGCTGGTAGAAGCTGTGTTTGAGTTTGTAGGTGGGTATGCAATGAATTAAGCAACGTAGTGAGTGCCGGTGAGGTCATGGGCACCGCCATCATGCATAAATCTTGGCGTCGATGAGAGGAATATAGCAACACGTTGAAGGCTCTAGTATCGGCAGCTCGAAGTTTGGTCGATACAGATCAACTGCAAAGTGTTGCTCGTCGCGTAAACCCAACTCAGTCACGTGATCGTTTCTGTTGATCACTCCTAATTGGTTTCTCAAACTTTTACGTCAAGTAACCAGCATGGATTTTACATTCAACCAACACCGTTATTTCTGGGAAAGACGTACAACATGATCCATGTTGCCAACAGAATTCTAAAGTCTGTCTCAAGACCCAGAGGTATTTCGAGCCTTCAATACAACCTCCATCTGGACTAGAATTCCCAAGCCTCCCAATCACAGCAATCCGGTGAAATTGCCAAACAAACCTGATCAGCTGCGAAGACTCGGCGATCTTCAGTATCCAAACTAGTCGCGTTCATGAGAGGTCCGTAGTGGAGTTACCAATTCTACTCCACAGTGCATACTCATACGCAGGGCCTGACTTCCACATGTTTCCCAACCCACTCTCACTCCCTCCCACTATCATCCGGACCGCTTTGGCCCCCGTCCAGCCACTCTTCCACGCCAGTGCGTTGCACTCGGGGAATGACCGAAAAGAATCTGAACATACCACGTGTACTTACCCCGAACTGATATAACGTCCTCATTCAACTTTACGCGTGCCTCTAACGTTAACGTTGATTTTGCGATGGAACCCAACCTTCTCGGAGTATATTCGTAAAATTTAAAATGTCAGATCTAGAAAGTGTTCGACGCATGCGCCGAAGTGAAAAAAAAAAGAAAAAGACCGAGTAAAGACCCCCCCCTATACAGTTACACATTCTTTGATACCGATACTTGCAAACTGGGCGCCAAGCTTCGCCTGTTTGGATTCTCCCGGGCTAATAGAGGACCCCATTTGGTCCACCAGTCCTCTACTTCGTCAGATGCATCATACGCGTATAGCCCCATCTCGCCTCCCCAAATTGATCGAAATATTTTCTCATCCATTTGTTCCCACTCCGTGTATCCCATGGCAAGTCTCAATCGCAGGTCTCGTTCTTCCTGCTCCTTGCCCTTTGGAAGCGTGAGCATCCGACGCTTCGCCTTCTCCCAATTGTATGTCGTGATACACCGTGTTTGTCGAAGCTCCTCATATGCTGCCAGCATCTGAGGGACTTGGCTTCGTTCATGGATGCCTGAGAACAAACTTCCCAAGATTTGTGCGTCTTCTAATCCAAGAGAAGCACTATAATGTCCGCCTGGCTAGATGGCCTCGTCAATTACTGAGCATCAAAATTTTCACAAAATAACACAGACAATCTGGGGATGAGCAGCCTCTCCTACCAATACCAATTTGGCTCCGTCACACACAAAACTCTCCAACTGTGGACGGCTGATATAAACATGTGGCCGAAATTCCTTTGTTAACTGCACCAGCTTGCGCAACCTACAGAAACATTTGGTATGAGCCACTAAGAGTTCAAAGAAGCAGACCTTGGTTCAAACTTTTGGAGATCAAGATTAAAATGTTCAAGAGGATAAGTGTCCGTCCACTCCTCGTTGAACTCGGGCATATCTCTTGAGAGCCAGTAACTCAGCATCATGCTGAAATCCTGGCCAGAGTTCTATCACGACAATCGTCTCAACTAGGGCCCAATTATTGAGAACGAGCTTACAATAACGCTCCCGTGAGCCAGATACCCATCGCCTAGCCAGATAACCCACTGATAGCTCAGGGTGAGGACACCACCCGGTGCATGATGGACATGATCTTACGTTTGTGTCTGCCCACCACCTTTCACCCCTTTCGTCTTTCATGAGCAAGTCGGTCGGAACAGTGAAATATAATGCCAGAATTCTTTCTCTCTCCTCAGGAACGGGCATCCCAATCACACTCGTGCGTACAATGCTCGTAAACCCATCGGCGCCGACTATGATGTCAGATGCAACTCTTTCCCCATTCTCGAGGGTGACGGAGACGGCTTCCGAGTCCACGTGGGTGACTTTGGAATTGTACCGAAATTTGACACCCTCTACAGTAGCTAAGTTGTGTAGTAATTTATGTAGGTCTCCATGCTAACGGGTGAAGTGTAGATAGGAACTAGCCAAAAACGTAAACGTACCTGGATGAAAACGAAATCCGCCATAAGATCCCTAAGAAATTGCTCGTGAAGTTTGATAATGCCAATAACTTCACCACTCTCCCCTGTATCCAGCGATAGTTTCATTCCAGTTACCGTAACAACATGGAAATAACCATACCATTATGGAAAACAAACTGGGTACATCTATGGCCAAACTCGCTTATTGCTGGTCCTAGACCCCACTGGTTTAAGATCCGTGTCATATTTGGAGGAGAACTAGAAACGGCATGTATGAATGATATATTTCAAGGTTCAAAAAAATACAACAAACCGTAGACCAATACGACTCTTTTGAGTATATAAACGGGCGTGTTTAATCAAAAGCTGAGAAAACTCCTCACCCATGTCTCTCCATCGCTTTTCTCTAAAACGGTTACTTGGTGTCCTGCCTTCTGGAGCGCGTATGCCGTTGCAACGCCTGCAATGCAATCAGGTCGCAAAGATAAGATTCATCAGTGATACACTCACCTGAGATATTGCCACCGACAACCGTGATATTTAGGGATAACGAAGCACGACGAGGATGAGCATTCGAATGATCAGGCATAGAACCAAAGTGGGGGGTGTTTTGGGGGCTCGCCTGAGGAGGTTGCGGTCAAGTGTAGCTGAAGCGTACGTTCTCGACGGAGTTCTTGAATATATCTAAACAGAAATATCAGTGGAACATCAGAAACTAGTGATGTCAATGACGGTTGGGTGGCACGTGAAAAGATGGGAAGACATACTAGATACCAAATCGCGACAGAGGCAACAAAAACTCCGTCGCTACACGAACTCGAGAACCAGCAGAAAGTAAACTGGTGTTTACACGTCAGAGACGACCATACCGAAAAGAACCATTGCGCACGTCGGTTTCGCGCTCTTGATCGGAAGCAAAATGGCTGCCGCCGGAGCCGAAATGAACCCTGCTGTATTAGTGCTCGTACTTAACCTTTTTAATTGCGGCAGAACTTGGTATTCAAGCACGTTGAAAATACGTTTTTAATGAAGATGCCGGATTGCACGGATAGTCGTCCGACCACCGTTGAAAGAAATCTCTCGCCACAGAAGTCGAAACGGGGTTCCGTCAGATAAAGCCAAAAAACTGCGAAAGTTAGCTTGGATTCCGACTAGTATACCAGTTGAATCTAGTGCTCCTTTCACTCCTTATACACAGAATGACACTTGTTATCAAAATAGACGTGGCGCAGTATAGCGCATCTCGATACCATAAGGGTCAACAATTCATCACCTCTTATGGACAACCCTGAT
>CEMU01567062.1:15117-32190 GCA_900068965.1 Calocybe gambosa
ATACCTGTGCAGGAACAATAAATCAGCTGATGAAAACAGCATTTCGCTTGGATGTTTGCAGGTCGTGATAATTTATTCGTTCATCGTACGGTAAAAATGTCCGGTTTGTACTTTATGTTACTACTTGTCATTTTTTCGTTTGATAAGAGCTCTTCTGGCTATCATGTGACAAGCTGCGCCAGCAAAGATGATGACCTGTTTGTCGCAAAAGTCAATCAAACGTGTCTGAAAGAGGATAATAAAGTGACTCACAGCAGCAAATATTAGCGGTTGGTGCCATCTATAGTGAGGTGGTTTGAGTAGTGCCCCAGCGATAGGATTCCCTGTGAGCAGAGCAAAGGCAAGAGTGAATGAGAGGAGGCCAATCCGGATGCTATATATATGTGTACGATTTTAGCGGAAACATAACGACGTGGGAACGGTGACCCACCCTAGATCAGAAAAATCCCTCCGAGTGACAAAGCACCCAGCGGCTGGTGTAACAACAGAAATCACTGACAAGCCATATAATGTATTAGCAATAGATTCACGTAAGAGGGGGGTGAGGGCCGCACTAACCTCCTCCGGAAAAGAAGCCATAGAATATAGCGAATACAACCGCACCAGCTACGCTGGACGCACCAAACATTGCGAATACCAAGCCTCCGGAAATGATGGAGGAGGGTATGATGACTGCGCATTTTTGTCAAACAATGAAAATGAAGAGTGAAAATCACCTAACCATTCAATGGGCCATAAGTATCCGCGAGAAAATTCGGAACTGTCCTTCCAAGGATGGACGAGGCATTCATTACCGTGATCTGAAAAGTCTTGGTAAGGTCATGGGGCATCGGATCGATCCATCCCATACCGTATACTTCACGAATGCAGGAGAAACCCCATGAAGCGCAGCGTACAGTTGCAAATAGAAGACTTTGTTGATGGGTAAGCACAAGCACAGCCAGCAACAACAACACCTGAATATAGCACATACATGGCACAAATACACCCCAAAATATCTAGCAATGGAAGGAGTTGTTTTGTGTCAATAAGTTTTAGCTCGTATGCGTAGTTGAAGTAACAAACCAGGAATGCACCAAGCACGAAAAGTAGGTACGCCTTATCAGCGAGGACTTCTTTTAGTACAGAGCCTCCTTCAGGTTCACGCCGCTTGGGGGGAAGCCTTATCTTCATGATAAGGTTTGCGATAATCAGCAGGCCAAGGTCCATGTAACCCACAGCTCTAATAATAAACGTTAATGACTAATGCCGATGGAACTCTAATATGGGAATTGCGTACCGGACTCCTTCGCCGAAGCCGGTTGATTTTGAAAATACGTTGTTGAGGAGTATTGGGTATAAGCATCCCCCGAGACTCGAGCCTAAGACGAGTAAATCATTGGTCTTGTCGGGGAGTAGTAGCAAGAAAGATTTACCAGAAATCACTACCCCCATTGCAAGGGACCTACGCGCTCGAAAATATTGCGATGTGATCGTTAAAGACGGTAAAAACATTAAACCCATTCCGATACCCATTCCTACACCCTGGGCAAGGAAATTTTGGTAAAAGTGATGAGGTTGAGTCAACGATAGCATGAAGAGCCTGTGGTAGGCCGAGTTGGGCAACGTAAGCTCTATATGTAAATTCTACGACTTACGAGACGATGTAGAGCAAAGAGCCACTGAGTAGGCAATGATGAAAGTAACCTGCATCGAACAACCTCCCTGCTGGGAGGCCGATTGCAAAGACAAAGAAGACCTGGACGGATCCTATCCAGCTGATGGACGACGGAGTATGCTCATTCAATGATATTCTCTGGAGTGAATTCGGATTAGTGTGGGTTAGATTATGAAAACATGAGAGCTACGGTGTAATAGTCTTGATAGACACCAAAAGACTGTACGACGCCAAATGTACAGAAGCTGACAAGGGTTCTGGGACCTGAAGGTGAATAGGAAGGCGTTGGGCACGAATCTCAAAAAGCTTACCCTCCTAAAACTGTCAACCATGCGCTAAGGCCGCCTTCAGGGAATTGGGGGGTGTTCGTGGGATCGGCCGGATGCTTTGATTGTGTGATGGCCTCTATATCTTCTTTAGTGGTGGAGAGGGACGCAGTAGGGGAGTCGAGGGGATATGGTTCATCGGATGGACGGGCAGTACCGTTGGGCAGGGTCGCGACATCTTGCAGTCTGTCGAAAAGCATTATTATGGGAGGAAGATGGAAATCCTGCACACTCACGCATGGCACCCAGAAGTAGAGATACAAAGATGAAAGCAAGATGACCCAATCTCTCACATGAACTTCTCGTGTTGAGCCAAATTGAACCGGCACCTCGGCTATCAAACTTCTCTTGTTGGCAAGAACCCCGTTTCAAACCGAGGATTTCTACTTTTATCGATCCTCTCCCCACCAAGGTCCCATGCGAGAGCATACTATTCTGATATCTACGGTCGGGTTCTAGTTCGTGAACTCATTTCAAATTTTAGCAAGGTAGCGCGTTGCTGTTATTTTTATTTCTATTTTTCGCAACCTTGAAGGTTTGAAATTTGTAGCAATAGTGTCAATGTTAGGTTACGCGTACGCCGCCCTCGTGGTATGAGGAGCTTGTGCGGGGTTTGAGCCCGAGGCTTTAACCAAGCACCCTTGGCACACCGAGTCGAATTCTACCAGACACAAGGTGAGTGGTAGAGACAGAAAGCCAGGATCAGAAGTTTCTGTGATGGAAGTGCATGTACTTGACACTGGGAACGTACGACTACATGCACTACATTTTTCATGCGCGGTATTACTCCATGTTTGAGCTATATGTTCCAATCAGACGCTGGCGAACTTGGCGTGCGCATGTGAGAAGTTAGTGGGAAAGCATATAATTGACACAAGATGGCATATAGAAAATTGCAACTGAAAGGAGAAAGATGACAAGGAGTAGATCAATCAAGAGTGTGGCAACGGCAGCCAGGTATTAGTTCTACAGATAGCTAATTATTATGTCAGCGCCAACCTAGTTCGCACCGAGTGACCGAACCAACTCCTTTTCCTTACTCTTTGACTTGTCTGTCTGCGCTGGCGCTGAGAATTCGTGGATTCTAACGTGACAGCTCATCTACAGAAAGTTCCAAGTTTGACGCCGTTCAACCTCGATCCGTGCTTTCACTCTTCGCCTCTGGGACTCAGGCGATGTCGATGAGGCCTTGAGGGACTGCCAGTGACCCGAATGGAACGGGGCACTGTTCCCTTTTTCGCCTTATTTGCTCACTTGCTGGAAACTGTCCATGTTTACATTGGAAGTTTATTTCTCCCTTGTCATACCCTTCCCACCCATCCATGAAGTCATATCCTTTTTAGGTGCGAAGATTCAAATTCTATATTCGTACTTGAGCTTCTTATGGCATCCAAAAAATCTCTAGCATGCAATCTCCAGATCGGGTGAATGCCCTACTAGCAATTAAGGCCCACCCCAGGCTGTAATTTGCCGATTTCATCAACGAGATTTTCGGCAGGATCCACACGCTCGTGGCGTTCCGAGAGCATGAAATCTGAACTGATATGATGCCTCCGGTTTCGTTCCCCACTACACTTGGGAATCCAACCATGATGATTCGCAACAAGGCACACCGGATATTGGGGCCATGACAATATCCCGAAAAGGATTTCCGTCTCTTCATAAAAAGAGCGACCTTGTTCCCAATAATCATTTACCCAGTCATGGCTAACAAGCTCTATCTTCATCCCCTCTTCCAAACCCGAGTAGAACTCCTCTCTCGAGATGAGCGAGTTGCTCTATCTTACCAGAGAGCAAAACTCCTCATGCAAACACATCGTTCGTAGCTCCTTCTCCCTCATTAATTCCATCATGTAGACTTACGATCTTCATAACAAGGACTGACGTCTTCGGATGTCCAATTTTGTTCGCCAAGGTTCTGGTCAATGATGATGGACCCTATCTGTTCTTTGGACATCGCAATGTTCACCATCATCGCGGCCCATGTTGGCTTAACCATCGGTACACTGTCCCGGCACCTAAAGAAACGTCCAGATTTAAAACCACTAGTCGACCGTCTCTTGCGTTTTGATACCGTCGGTATATATCTGCTGACCGAACGGGGTCACGGACTCGACTCGTTCAACATTGAAACTACAGCTACCAAAACAGTAGACGGCTTCATACTCCACACACCCCGCGAAGAAGCAGCGAAGTGAGTTAATAGGAGTGTGCTTGTTTCCCCCCCCAAGATCTAAAATTTTGTAGGTTCATGCCCGCTTCGACGCCCTCTTTTGGTATTCCAAAAGTCGCTTTGGTTATGGCCCGATTGATTGTTGACGGTGAAGATCGCGGATCTCGTTTTTTCATAACTCCAATCTGCAACGAACGCGAGATGTACAAAGGTGTCCATTCTGTTCGCTTGCCTAACCGCAGTGGCACGGCACCTCTGGACTTCTCGATCACGAGTTTCGACAATGTACACCTTCCTCCGACGGCTCTTGTGGCATCGGACATTTTTGACTTTTCCGCACCATCGCGTCCTCTTGAGGCCTGGTGGAATGAAGTATGGCGTATTCCTCTAGGAACAATGGCCGTTCCCGCTCCATGGGTATCAGCGATTAAGGCTGTCGCTTTCATCGGTGGCCGCTATTCCATGCACAGGTGTCTTCTAGGCAAACAATCTGAACCCGTCCCGATCCTTAGTTTCCGGACTCAGCAGTGGCCCATCATGCACGCCACTGCAGTAGGGATGGTGATGGCAAATTGGTTCCCGATCGTAATCCGACAAGCTATGCAAGGAACGACCGATCATCGTATCAAGCATGCCATGTCTGTCATTACCAAAACGACTATCTGCCGCCATTTTCAGCGATGCGTGACCGAGGTCGCGGAACGCTGTGGGGCTCAAGGAACATTTGAACATAATTACATGGCGCGGATCGAGGTCAGTGTATGCCTCCTCCTATCTTGAAGTCATGCTAACAGAAGACCTGTAGAATGATGGAAAAGGCGTCATCATTGCAGAAGGGGACATTCTTACACTTTGCATCCGTTTGTTCTCCGAGCTCTTGCAGAGGCGCTATGAAGTCCCTTTGCCTGATCCTGAAGAATCCTTACTTGCACGACATGCAACATCACTTCTCGAAGAGAACATCGCACTTCTCCATAGCATCAAGGACGGTCATCGCAGCGATTCATTCAATGCTTTGATCCTACCGCAATCTCAACACGTTATTGAAGCTATGGGTCACGCTTTCGCTTACTCCGCGGCATTGAAATCAGGTCTACCTAAACCAGTACTAGACGTTTACGAATGTGCGGTGGTACGGCAAGACCCTTCCTGGTACTCCGAGCAAGGTCTGCTATCTAGGATGGATCAACGCCTTCGCGAGGATTCTGCAGTGTCCTCCATGCTACCCAGACTTGCTTCTTACCTGTCGCAACTGGACATTGAGCAATACGTGAGCGCTCCAATCGTGTCAGATGCTGCTTGGAAAGACTATCTAGCGGTGTTGCCCGTCCACACCGGGAACGCAATACCGGAGGTCGAGGTACTCCAAGCCATGCTATAGATATATTTGGTGAGTTTGGGTTTTATCGTCGCTGGCTTCTCTAAGTTCTAATCGTATATGGTAGTGTAGACCCGCCGATCGTTCACTCGTGATGTATTCCCCCTTATACCCCATACTCCACAGCCACCTTCAAAAACGCTTTTTATCATTTGTAACACATATCTTTTTCATGGTCATACGAGGCATGTACATTAGAACCAATTGCACAAACTGGTGTTTGGCATATGCGTGATCCCATAGCATGAGACCTTATCCCCAAATGTGCCGGTTTACTAATTTCTCCTCGTAGCATATACAAATCGCTTCTCGGCATCGACCGTCGAAAGTTACGCCCTGTCAGAGTAGCTCAAAAAAATCATCGCTCTTTGTCCGCTCTTTTCTATCTTTAAGCCCCTTGGAACCGTGACTATTATTTTTTCTTTAATAACCTCAAGGGCTTTTTTATGTTGTTGATAGCTCTAACCCCAAAAACCCCTGATCAAACTGTCAATTAAACACCCTCAGACTCTTGGCATATTCCAGAAAACAAAACCTATAATTGACAGACGTTTAGGATGTCGACTGATCGATGAATCAACAAGCTGCGACCTTGCCGACACGGCTAGCGTGTCAAGTTTCGCATGAAAGAATGAATTAGCTTACAAAAAGCCACAAGGAGAAGTGAACAGCGATCACGGACGGTGAGGATTTCGGGCATCGGAATAGATGAGAGTTACTAGTTACCGAAGCAGATGGCTTGTCTTTCAGTCTGGTGCTGGAGTAAATATCACAAGGTGTTACCAACCCAAAAGACATCAGTCTGGAAGTCCCAACATCTTGCCCGAATTTAGCTCGTCAACAGATGTGATTTGTAACTAAATACATAGACCCGTCAGCTGCTAAAGGAGGACGTAAGCCCAACAAATGGCAATGATGCAAGAACAAGCTTCTGCTCGGCCAGCCGTGCTCCGACAATCCTGAGAACTAACGAGTTTAAACAATGAGCCGTGAAAAGCGTTATCCACAGTATCCACAAAACTTGCAAAAATGGGATGAAATTACCCGTCCGGCAATAAGGTGTCTAAATACTTTCCAGCCAGTCAAAGTAAGACGGATAAACCCATATGACATGATACCTAAGTGGATCCTATCCACGATTTTTCTTCGCGGCCTCCGTCAGCGATGCGAAGAATGTCCTGACATCAGTTTCGTTGACTACTTTCCCTTCTTGTGCGAAAGGTCGGAGGTATTTGACTAAATCGTCACTGACTCAGTAGAAATGAATGAGCAGAAGCTGAAATATATCGAGCAGGACCCTAACCGCATCCCATTGAACGCATGAATCCCATCGATCGCTTTATCACGCGGGAGCTTTTCTAGAGCACGCATTCCAAGTTCCTCCAGAGACAGACCTAGATGACGATCACTCATGTCAATTGGCCGAAACAGGATAACTACGAAAAAGGCGGAGTCCGAAGGACGGCCGTGAATGGTCCTTCAATTCACCTGAGTCAGGGTCTTCAGGAGGTTCATATGTATCCTCTTCTTCAATTAAATAGCGATTTTCTTCAAGGAAAGGGAGGCACTATGAGGCATAACATAATGAGATCGATATTTAAAGCGTTGGAACGAAGCGGTCCGACCCACAGAAGCACAGCGACACCACCGGTCTCGGAAGCCTTCTGATAAGAATAGATCACCCGTGCCAAGTGATGTATCTGGAGTGGTACCAAGCTGTGTGAATATTTTCTGAGCAGTGGGGTTGGGAAGAGGTGCATCGCAGTCCACCTGTGACGACAGAATTGGTGGTGAAGCCACTCGAACGCGTTTTGCTTCTGGTATGTCATTGTTGGAAGGAGAGAGGGGACGCTTAACGTTGATGGTTGATTGGCTATCGGTATCTGTACTGACAATCTCAACGGATTTGCCGTTATCCCTCGTGGTTGGCAGATCGTACTCAAGGCGTCTCCAATGTTGCGCGGGGTCATCTCGATAAACCAAAGTTATACCAGGGGTGCCCGCCCATCTCATAAGATAGCTATTTTTAGATGCACACGATCCGCAGATGAAAGACTGGTAGGCAGAGCCGGGAATGAGCGCTGGTGGGAGACCCGAGGATATCACTGAGAGAGCATCGTCGTCACTGCCTTCTTCGGTGGCAGCCGTTTGTTCCGGATGCGGCTGGAGAGAAGATTCCCGTGAAGAGGGCCTTTCTCTGAGATTGCAGCAAGACTCGTGGAACCAATCCTGTTTGTATGATTTGATTAGCGGATGTGAAGGGATCACGTTGATTCAACGGACTTCGCATGCAAGGCATTGTATCATGGTCTCGCGCTCTGTTTTAGCATCGTAGGGCCGCCCGCACCGACAGAATTGAGCTTTGAAATTACGGCCGTAAACGTTAGATGTGTTTTCCGGTTCTGGGTTCTTGTGTAGAGTACATGGATGGCTGATGGAAGTTGTGGGACAATCACAGCGAAAGTTCCGTTTTGGAAATCTAGACATGGATTTGATTTAGAAAACTCGGGCAGAAAATGCAAGATGACATGTTACAGCTCGAGCTGGTCGTGGTCAGTGTGACATGCGATCGAGCAAGCAGAACATAGGCCGCGCTGCTCCGGACAGGTAAGACACAAGTAGACCGCTTGTCTTTCATGATATCTCCATGAGCCATTATTGGTGTGTGGGTCCAAGTAAATTGCATACCTTATGGGTCCTAGTGAGTAGGTGCAATTTGAGAATTCATGGGGTAACGCTTGAGCGGCTTCTTGAAGAAGTTCCTCCTGAGATGCCAGATAATCCTCCAAAGTTTCCGCCATGGTTATCGCCGAGTGAAGTGGAGGACAGTGAGCGCAACGTTGACGACCGACTTGGTCACTTGTTTGGCGTGATCCGGCTGCCGGACCGGACGTGCTCAATGTTGACACCCCCATGTCTCATTGGACTCGACGATCTAGCCATACTGTATCCTTTTTCAACGCGCATAGAATCAAGTTGCTACAGGTTACATATACAAGGGATTCTTGGCCCACAGCAGTCAGTGTCGGAACACAGTCGGAATACAGGCGTCATCAGCTGGCATAAACGCGACTCCACCGGTCTTTTGTTGAAACTTTACGATAATGTCTACCGACGCCAAACCACCTACGCCCTTACAGTCCCCTAGCAATGCGCCCGATCCAATTCTGCTCACACTCTTTGCGAATCGCTTCATGAGCGTTGCTGAAGCGATGGGCCGCTCTTTGCAGCAAACTTCTATAAGTACGAACATAAAGGAGAGGCTCGATTTTTCATGTGCTCTCTTTGCACCCGACGGAGATCTGGTCGCTAATGCGCCTTTCATCCCAATTCACTTGGGATCGATGAGTTTGTGAGTCCTAATCTTACCGTGAGTCTTTCGAACTGGCTGGAATAGATATACAGTGCTGTAAAATATCAAATGAAATTACATGGAAAGAAATTGAAGGAAGGAGATGTACTCATGACAAACTCACCCCATGCCGGAGGCTCGTAAGTGCTTGTCTCTTCTTCTCCGCCCAGACATCTCAAGGCATCCGCCAGGCACCTTCCTGATATCACAATCATCACGCCTGTCTTTGATTCAAATTCAAAAAAGATCATCTTCTTTACTGCTTCGCGTGGGCATCATGCAGACATTGGTGGCATCCTACCCGGCTCCATGCCACCAACCTCCGTCAACATATTCGAAGAGGGCGCTGAAATTGAGAGCTTCAAGATAGTTGACGGAGGTGTTTTTGACAGGAAAGGGCTTGTGGAATACATGGTGGATAAACCCAGCCAGTACCCTGGTAGTTCGGGATGTAGAAACATGCGTGACGTCGAGAGCGATCTCAAGGCAGTATGCATGTTTTTGACACCTTTGCCGATCATCAAACTCACAAAAAATTCAAGCAAATTGCTGCCAACCATAAGGGCATCCAGCTGATCCATGCTAGTATGTTCGATATCCTGCCAAACTGACCACCTTCACACCTTGTCAACAGTCGTCGATGATTATGGTCTCCAGACAGTACAAGAGTACATGTATCACATCCGTGCCAACGCAGAGACGTCTGTGCGCAACCTTCTCAGAGACGTAGCCGAGCGAGCTGGCTCGAATATCCTTAGCGCCGTTGACTACCTTGACGATGGATCTCCGGTATGTACAACTGTCAGGCTGCAGTCCGTACACCTTGCAATTTACATGAGTAGATCAGCCTCAAGGTGGAAATCAATGAAAATGACGGCTCAGCAGTTTTGGACTTTGCTGGTACAGGCTGCGAAGTTCGCGGAAATCTCAACTCGCCTATATCGGTTGTACATTCTGCAGTGATTTATTGCATGCGAGCGATGCTCGATGTTGACATCCCATTAAATGCTGGCTGTTTGGTTCCTC
This sequence comes from Calocybe gambosa, assembly GCA_900068965.1. Lineage (NCBI taxonomy): Eukaryota > Fungi > Basidiomycota > Agaricomycetes > Agaricales > Lyophyllaceae > Calocybe > Calocybe gambosa. The sequence goes on from CEMU01567062.1 coordinate 25,030, forward strand.
TGGAAAGTACGTGTGAAACGCATGAAACTTTTTTAATTGTATCTCCAATCGAGACTTACGAAATACAGTCAAAATTCCGCCAAAATCTTTACTTTCGCCTTCCCGTACTGCAGCTGTTTGTGGAGGGAACGTGTTGACTTCCCAACGAATCGTTGATGTCGTTCTCAAGGCTTTCCACGCCTGTGCAGCGAGTCAAGGGTGCACAAAGTGCTTCATCTCTATCTACCACGGGGGTCCTGCTTATATCAAATTTCTAGCAATCTAACGTTTGGTACTGGTGGAAAAGGCAAAGACGGCAAGACTGTAGCTGGGTGGGGTTACTACGAGGTACTCCCGGGGTGCTTCCGCAGATATTTTATGCTAACAATCTAAATTATATTAGACCATCGCAGGTGGTTCAGGCGCAGGACCTGGTTGGTATGGTACAGACGGCGTTCACACGCACATTACGAACACACGTATAGGTGACGTCGAGATTTTGGAGCGTCGTTATCCAGTCATGCTCCATCAGTTTGGTTTGCGCCACGGTTCAGCTGGGCTGGGAAAATGGAACGGAGGTGAAGGCGTGATTCGCGACATAGAGTTCCTCGAACCCATGCAAGTGTCAATTCTGTCTGAGGTATGTTGACCTACACGCTACTACGGCCAAGATTCCAAAGCATGAGAAACCATTACGACTTACACTTTTGCCACACTCTAGCGACGCACTCGGCAACCATATGGTATGGAAGGAGGAGGGCCGGGTGCTCTAGGGCGGAACACCTGGGTGAAGCAATTGCGAAAGGAGGATGGTGATCTTGATGATCAATTGAACAACACCACGCGTGAAATTAACATTGGTGGGAAAGCGACAGTGTGGATGGGAAAAGGAGATAAATTGGTTATTGAAACACCCGGAGGAGGTGCCTGGGGTGTGGACGAGACTGCAGTTCATGGGAAGAGAACTGCCGCTGAGCATGTTGTAGCTTGGGAACCCAGGGGGTCCGTTGCGGAGCGGGCTGCTGCTCAAGCCGGTTTTTGATGTGAGCAACATAGTTCTACTTACATTAATTAGCCACGGAACTTTTACGCTGAGACTCGATTGATTTACCGGTAGGACGGTAAAGTTCAATAACCTTTACCTTTATGTTGGTTGGGCAATAGAGTTCATGGAAGTAATGGGGCCCATCTGCCATGGGCCAACGTTCAGCCCGCCGACAATTTTTTTAGGGGATGAAAATCACAGAAATATTGACCGTGTGTTCTAACGGATTTCATCGAGCATAAGGCTGACTACGCAAGATGTATCTTTGGGTGTCCAGTTTTGAGTAATAAGCATCGCGTATTTGGTTCTATTTGTATCGAGAGCCCCATTTGCTGCCAAGTCCGATATACCGGATCCTGGTCAATGAAAATCTTCATGATCATCCAGTTGTCATGAAGGATCCCATAACATCGTCTTATTCGGCGCCCATTCATCCTTTCGCCAACTCTGTGAAACGTTTAGAAGTACTTCCTAATGACATTGACGTTGAAGAGGAGTCTAGACTTTATGACGAGATCGCATATGTTAGTAACTTTCAGCCCCAGTCGGAGAAAACACCGACGCTCATCTGCTTTACCCAAACTCAGGACAGTGCAGATGACGCGCGGTCAATAGATAGTGTGATTCTGTCGATTCGTGGACCCCCGTCGGTGTTTTCGAAGGATATCTGGCTGAGCGACAACTCTGGACAAAGTTTAGCTTTCACTCAGGATGTTGAAATCAGTGGTTGGACAAACGTCGGAGACAAACCTGAGGGGGCTTACATTGGTGAGTCTTTTAGACTCTACCATGCGCTGAAGCTCATTTTAAATTTGAGTAGTATATGACTGCACTATCAGGACGAAAGAGGTGGGCATGAATCGCGTTATGCAAGGACATTGGACTCATTGCACCAAACCTATTGTATAGGGCACAACAATGCACGCACACAAACGTTATAGTGATTTTGCTAAACTTGAGTCGAGTTTGCGGCAAACGCTTCCAGTTCGTGTCCTTTCTTCTCGTCGATATGATGTTACACTAACGATATCCGTTCACCGTACAGCGACATCAACGGCAGCTTGTACCTGCTCTTCCACCAAAATCACCATTAGCTCGTTATCGTCCGGCTTTCCTCGATCACCGACGTCGGCTTCTCCAGTCATGGCTTACGGCCATTTTACTCCATCCTGACGTCGGTGGATCCCAGATCGTAAAACTTTGGATCATGGAATAGGAATAGTTTTTTTTTTACTCAGACTAATACCGGTAATTATAAACTTTAATTTTAAAGCACCAATTTTTTGTAGCAGTCGATCTTATCAGTCATTTCACATGACCGTTTCTTATCAAATTAGTGTTACTGTTAGTGTTACTATTTTGCCTCCAAATGTCGACTACGCAAGAACCAACACTCGATATCCCTCTACATGTTTCATACATAACATCGCTCGGGGAAGTGGGTCAGGTTCATTTCCAAATCCTTCTGTTATCTCACATATTGTCCGATCCCTGCAGAACAAAGATGACCTCACATACCACATGAGTGCACATCTAAGATTGAACGCCGTATACTGGGGGCTCACAGCTCTGTGCACCATGGGACATAAGAATGCTCTAGATCGTAAGGAAATGATCGATTTCGTGATGAGCTGTTGGGATGATGAGGCAGGTTTGCATTTCTAATCCCTCATATCTTTCTCTCGAAACAGGTTGTCGAGTTGGAAAAGGATACTAAAATTGGCTACACAAGGTGCATTCGGTGCCCACCCTGATCACGACGCACATATTCTGTCAACGTTGAGCGCCATCCAGATATTAGTGATCCTCGATGCAATAGACCGGATTGATGTTCCTCGGGTAGTAAAATGTGTGTCAGCCTTGCACCATGCCTCATCCCTCTATAAATCAACTTAGCATATTGTAGTCATCTTGTCCCTTCACCAGCCGTCCGGTGTATTCGCAGGCGATTCTTTCGGTGAAATCGACACGCGTTTCAGCTATTGTGCTGTCAGTGCCCTCAGCCTCTTGGGGCAGTTACATACACTTGATGGAGAGCCCAAAGAGCGAACAATCAACTACATTGTAAGATGCAGGAACTTCGATGGAGGATTTGGAAATTGCGTCGGAGCAGAGAGTCATGCCGGACAAGGCAAGCCTACTTTGTGCACAGTCCGATTCTAACGTTATTTACACTTTGATGTAGTCTTCGTATGTGTTGCAGCCCTTGCCATCCTAGACCGACTTGATGAGGTTGACCACGAGACATTGGGGTGGTGGTTATGTGAACGGCAGCTTCCAAACGGGGGGTTGAATGGGCGACCGGAAAAGCTAGAAGATGTACGTAAATGATCCACATCCTGTGTGATAAAACCAATCAACTTTGATGCAGGTTTGCTATAGTTTCTGGGTGCTATCTGCTCTGGCAATTCTCGGGAAAATTCCGTGGATTGACGCCGAAAAGTTAACCGCTTTTATTCTCTCTGCTCAGGTAGCGATCTATCATCTCAAGTCTAAATGAAGTTTGATAACTTCTTGTTCTTGATCATGAAGGACACCGAAGGAGGTGGAATCGCGGATAGGCCCGGGGATATGGTCGATGTCTTCCATACCCTTTTTGGGGTCGCTGGTGAGTTTCTTTTTGTTCTGTAGAAATCTTGCTTCATGCCCCCATTAGGACTTTCCTTGCTGGGATATCCAGGTCTCGTTGATCTTGACCCAGTATATTGCATGCCTGCAGGTGTCATAGAAGCCAAAGGTCTAAAGAAAACGTGGACAGCACTCGAAAGGCGTCATGCGTGACATGACTGTCTAAATTCCAGCAGTAACCTTTTAACACATCTGGCCACCAGCCGAATATTCATCCTCGATGTAATTACTGCAATAACCAAAGGAATGCGTGTATGTAGACATGACCTACTATTGGCACGATTCATTACCCAACTGTCAGGTGACAACTGGTATGCACATGTCACATCAGTATCTCATTGGGGACGTTTGCCGTAACGACTGGACAGTTTTCAAGCACAAGTCGGATTAAGTTTATGGATACTGCATTTCGGTCCCGTAGTCGTACGTAGATTCCCGCACTATATTTTCAGTCGATCTTTTGCACAGCAAATCATATCAATCGAGTGAAGACAATTGTATCCTGTACTGGAAAAATCAGAAAACCTACACATGTGAGTACGCTGTGACGTTATAATAATACATTTAATATGATATATGGCGCCACCAGATCAGACGGCTTCGTCAGTGGGGGAAAACCCAGACCACGAATTTGACATTCTTTCGTAACATTCCTTAATACTAGCTCGTTCGGTATTCCGCGGATGCTTCGCTCTGGGACTGACGAAGCCAACTCATGGTTTGTCGTGATATGGCTCCGAATCTACGGGTTTATAGTGTACGCAGAGTTACTATAAACGCTGGCTTCCAGATTCGTCGTGATGATCGAAGTAAAATTGGGACAGCCCAAAATTAGCAGTTGCGCTTTCGATCTCTGGCCGTGGGTATGTATTCGACAGAATAAACATACTGGGCTGACCCATTGCAGCGGACATGCAAGTAAGAACACGTGTTGTCATGTCGGCATGTTAGTTGGGTGAACGTTTCACGGTCAGGGTCCGTCGGCCTTACCATGTGGAACGATAACACATTGCCCTTCGGCAAGGTAGTGATGGCTTGGGGAGCTGAAGAGCTAAGCCCTGGACAGCATATCGTTGCCACTCCTATTGCATCGTAACACACAAACTGGTGCATGCTTTGTACCAGGGCCCGTCGGAACGTCGGGTCGCTGTATAACAAATCTCACTCATGATAATTTACTCTTGCACATGCCAACCAGAATTCTGTGCCACCCTCCTCGCTCCAGCCCAACGGTCCAAGATCACATTCAGCACATGCTAGGAGTTTCAGTTTCGGTCCTAAGATAGATATGTTGGTTTACGCGGGGCAAAGGTTTGTAAGGTTGTACCCACCTGTTGGGTTCTGCTGCACCGAACGCGTGAACCCGATGTTCTCAAATGCCATTGGCGAGGGAGTTATCAGCCACCATTGACATGTCTCAGGCGGGGCGGGTAGTGCCGACAGAATGGGCTGTGTCGGCACACCGTCAGGTTCCATCTTACGAGTTCCACATTGAAAAGTGAATAGATAAGGGTTCCTTTCTCATGGCCTTAGGTTGGAGGAATAGATCATACCTGAACACTTGCACGCTCAACCCACTCGCCTACTCCGCGCTTCAGTATAATGCTTCCGCAATTGCTTCTGGGGCATAGTAGGTCGAACTTGTTGACAGAAACGCCCAGCTTCTTAGGATGTGATTCCATGACACCCAGAGAACCGTCAGGGTAAGAGGAGAATCGCCGGCCTGTGGGTCTGTTTCGAGAAGAGCGTTGGAGCGCGTCCCATACGCCGGCTGGGATCTTCTGGGATTCTGTCGATGTGTTGGATCTTTCATCGAAAGTTACGGCCGATGTCGCGTCAGGGGTTGCCAGCGTTTTGTGCATCTCGTACCATGGTTGTGATCCGAACGCAACGCTACTCTCGCCTACCCACTCAAAACCTACCTTCTCATATAGTTGTCGTAGATTTTCGTGCGTTATTAACAAGATCCTCTGGTATGGCTTCCCATCTTTCCGTGCGGCTTGCAGCCGAGAGACGTACTCTTTAAGCATACCAAGTGCTATTCCTCTCCTTCTGTACGCTGAAGATACACAAACGGAATGGATGCAAACCGAAGCGGCAGATGGAACATGTTCTGACATAGATTCGTGCGTCAGAGACTCCGTAGGAGACTGCGTGGAACAGATATATCCAACAAGTGACTTTTCTCCAGACTGCTCCAAGTAGACACCTAAAAAAAGTTCTCCAGCGTTTGACTGGCGGTACCTATGTCCAATAAGTTGTAATTGTCTGTTTAGCATGACGCTGCACAAACTGGAGTTTTTCTAGGCTTGCAGCTTCGTCAGCCGGATAGGCTAATGGTGGCAATGGTGGCAATGATAATGAAACTAGTGAGTAAAGTGGTCTGAAAGACGAGAGGCAAAATAAAACCTTGCTTCTCAATTTCCAGGGCAGGGATGACATCCTCAGCTTGAAGCCAATCATATGTGATAGTAGCCATAACCCGTTGTTAGTTATGCTTGCGGGCACTTGGGACGCACTTAGCAGAACACGTGACTGATTCTCACACTGCACAGTTAGTCAACTTGGTTCTTTGGATTAATTCATATATCGCATCTGGTGCTCCTCACAACGATGCCTGCGCGCTCCTCTCTATCCAAGGAGGAGAAATCGAAAGTGAAATCGTCGATAAATAACTGCAAGATCTTACATGCTGCTCTGGCTCGCATCTACTATGCATATCCGAAACCAGACAAATGGTCGTATACAGGTTTACAAGGAGCCGTCGCTTTTGCAAAAGATGCCTCAAACAACGTTATGAGTTTCAAATTAGTAGATTTGGAAGGGACTAGAGGTGTAATATGGGAACATGAGCTTTACGAAGGCATTGATTACTACCCTGATAGAGCCTTCTTCCACACCTTTGCTGGAGATGTGAGTCACTTCGTCGAATCTCATTTGTAGTTCTTAAACTTTTTGTAGGACTGTATGATTGGTTTTGTTTTTTCAGACGAATACGAAGCCAAGTCGTTCTGGGAGAAAGTGATCTCGAAGAAGGATCAAAAATCTTGTTCGTCAATTTCATTCCATCACAGACGTTCCACTGAGGTGTCTCCTAGCCAAAAGCAAACCGGGGGGGAAGAAGAAAAGCGTCGGTAAGGGTGGAAAAGTTGATAAATCTATGATTTCTGCTCCTAAGACGGGCTCGTTTATCCATCTTGGTCATATGGGTTATGATGCTGAGAAAGGTTTCACCTCAACCGGAGTTGACCCATCGTGGACGGCTTTGCTTACTAACTTAGAAAACGCAGGAATAAGCAGGGACGTTCTGGATAGGGACAGGGATTTTATCGAAGGATTTGTTCGCGATTTTCAGGACCAGCCAACAAAAAAGCCAAAAAAGCCAAAGCCTCCAGCGCCACCATCACGGGCTACGCATACTGCCAGCCAAAGCGGGTCGTCGATATTGTCCAACACGGCACCGCGACCCCCACCGCCTGTACGCGCATCTCAACCATCTCCCCCCCCTC
>CEMU01567072.1:636-12916 GCA_900068965.1 Calocybe gambosa
AAGTACATGTTTTCATGAGAATGGTACGACGGAAGATGTACGGAGATGAGATGGCACGGAACGTGCCACGGCCGTGATAGGGGATGTCGGTGCAATGCCCGTTCGGTCAAGTAAGGCGCAAGATTATCGGACAGGTAAATTGCGTCGACACGGCGGACAAAAGATGGTGTATATGGCTAACAACATTGGCGACTAGTAGTGGTACATTGCAGGGTACGTCGTTACTGGTATTGGAGCCTTATGGTATGGTCAACTTGTCCAGCATCACCTGATCGGAAGGGTCATTTCCTTGTTTTCGGGTTGGAGAAGGTGGTTAGATATCCCGAGTATCCATAAGCGCTAAGTAAGATAGAGAAAAGGGAATGCTAGGCATCGCCTTATAGAATTCAAGAGATGCCCCAAGATCGGCCGTCGGATGTTGAAGAGCAAACTAAACTCCTACCGCAGAGATACTTGAACTAATGTTTTACGAATGGGGCGCTGAAATCGCTCCGCAACCGAGGACGCAATCATCGTGTGGGTCGTAGAGTACGGCAATCTGGCCAGGGGCAATGCCAATTTGTGGAATATCAAACCGGATAGAGAGCTCGCTTGCCTCCCTTCATGAAATTCAAAGCGACGTCAGAATCATTACGTATAAGGGAGGTTTATGTACTGACCTACGAACTACACATGCTATAGGCTCCATCCTGTGTCGTACCTTGATATGTGCTCGATAGCCAGACTCCGTATCGATGCCAGTCGGTGGTGAATCTGCCCATAGCCATGTATAATCCGTCACTAGTATATTTCGGCAAGATAGTAGCGGGTTGTCACTAGAGTTGAGGGGTGAATAACAGCGGATCGAGAAGGATACGAAAACTGGGAACATACGAGCCAGGGGCAACATAGACAGCGTTTTGTTTTGGGTCCTTTTTCACAACGAACATCTTTTGACGCATACCATGCAACCTGGCACCCTGGCCAATGGTATATGCCCAGAGTCCACTGTGCGTCTCGATAGTCTGGCCAGTGGACATATCTATTATGGGACCAGGATTCGACGGGATGTATGAAGCTAGAGTGCATCAAACACGCATTGGATAACGGGGCTTTAAGGAAGAAAAATTGTTGTACCTATGAAATCACTGAATTTTCTCTTTTTGCCAATAAAGCATACGCCCATGCTTTCTTTTCTTTCAGCAGTCGGAAGGCTAAACTTCTTGGCTAACTCGCGGACTGTTGATTTCTGTCGATCGCCTAATGGAAAGAGGGCTCTGTAAAGACTTTTCTCGGAGATGGAAGCAAGGAAATAAGTTTGGTCCTTTGTGCGATCTACAGCGCGTTGCAGTTTTGGGCGGATTGCCGAAGTTTGAAATGCCGATGGTGCCCATGTCTTACGAGCATAATGACCTTGAAACAAATAAATAGGTAATAGACATCCAAGTCGCTTGTTGGAACAGCTACCTGTTGCGAACCATGTTTGACCTGTGCCAGACAACGCGCGCGGTAGATGCTCCAGTAATGCCCCAAACTTGATCTCTCTAGGGTCGGAAGATCAGTTAAGCCTTCCCCACTAGTTTCAATAAGTTACTTGTTGCATAGGACGTCTGGGTTCGGGGTAACCCCATCCTCCCAGTTCCGCAGGGAAGGCTCAAAGACTCTGTTCCAGTAATGTTGGGATAAATCGACCTAGCAAGCGGAAATTTGAGGCAATTTCATATGCAAGTTTTTTTTTACAAACCATTTTACAGGGAATATCCAGAACCTTGCACACTCGTTGGACGTCTTCCCAATCCTTCTCCCATTCGCAACCAGTGTCGGTACCGAATTCGTCCCGAGTGTCCCAGTTGCGCATGAAAATGGCGGATAGATCGTAATCCTAGACACACGTCACATTTGCATCTAGAAACATTGTGTCGATCAACATACCTTTTCTGCTAGCAGTGCTGCCGTTACCGATGAGTCCACCCCTCCGGACATGCCAACGACCACTTGATTCCAACTGAATTAGGTTCGTACAAGTTTATTTAGACGTACTCGCACCTCTATCTCCCTTGCTTGGTCTGGTATATAAAGCATCTGTTGCAAACGAACGTGTACCGAGGCGTCGACATTGTTGACCCAAGAAGCGAGTGATCATACATAAATAGAAGGAGGCCAAATACAAGCAATCAATCAAACGCGTTCCGCTTCTTCATGTTTAATTTCCCACGGGCTGACCATCCATTTGCTTAACGATGCCCTCCTCGGCGCGTAAAAGCAGCATTGGCGCCTCTCGACGCGGACCACAAAAGGCACATATTCCTTACAGAGGCGACAATCCAGAGGTTGGAAAGAAGACCGGAATTGCTGTACAGCATGTCGAACGCATGTCTGACGGTTTCGAGCCTTTTGATGAACTCATACAACAGGCTGACAAGCGGACGCCGCCGAAACGCAAGGAGGGGAGAAGAAAGCAGTCAGAAGTGATATACGAGGATCCGAATGACGAGTACGGGGAGATGTCGATGGAACTAGACGACAGTACGCGTCCTGAATTAACAAGCAGCTTTGGTATTAATACGACACCCTTTACAGCACCTGTGCGGTATCTCGCAAATACTCGACATATAATGACCCCATCATCGAATCATAATGGGCTGTCTTCGCGATCAGTAGCGCGTACACCAGACATCGACTTTGACAAGATTCCCTCACCTCGAAGACACTCCCGCAAGTCCTTAGGCCATGCCTCCCGTGCGGGGCCATCCCGGCTTTCAACATCTTACCGCGCGGAAGACCTCGAGGATATGGAGGATGACTACGAGGATAATGCCATTCACCAAGACGCCGGACACGATGGGCATGGGCATTACGCTGGCGACGCTGGACATTCACCTCTTGGGGTGACAAGCTTTACGGAGATGGACCGAGATGACGACGAAGGGCAGGAGCATGACTATGAGCAACAGGATTCGCCTCCAACTAAGGGAGCTAGACGTAAAGGCCTCGACGCGAATCGGGATGAGGACGAAGAGGAAGAGCCAGCTCATGAAGAAGATTCACAGGAGGAGTCGGAGGAGTCCCCAACGCTAAGTAGGAAATATGGTCGCAAAAGTCGCGTGGCCTTGTCAGATGTTCCAGAGGAGCGTGAGCCTGAGGCTGAAGATGAGATAGAAAGAGGGCTAGACGACGTGGATCGACAACGATTTTCTGACGATTCCGACGCTAATGAGGAACCTCCGGAAGCACCGCCACGAAAAGCGAAGAAGGCGAAGGCTACTCATGAGCCGCGGGGTACTCAGACTCGACCGCGCAAAATGTCACAGAAGGAGAATCGTGGTAAGTCGCCCTACATGTTGACATTTTACATTTCTTCATGTTATCCTCGCTAAGTGTATCGTGAGGGTGTTCGGAAAAGTGCGAGAGAACATTACAAACCTCTCGAGTGGTGGCGAGGCGAGAAGCTCGTTTACGGACGGAGTCATCACACCGGGGGAGGCCCCATCTTGGTACCTCCCATTCGCGAAATCATCAGGATACCTAAAGAGGAACCCGAGCCATTGGGTAAAACTCATGGCAAGCGAAAGCGCTCAACAACACGAGCGAGAAGTACGAGCAAAGCCGCCGAAGACATGCAAATCAAAGTCGTCCCAGTCACCGACCCAGAGGAGGGGTGGGATGACGAAACACCAAGTATGTGCATGGTTATGGAATATCCATCGGGGGCACGGAAGGAAATGCGTAAGCCCTCTTAAAAATAGATTTCTTCTGGTAAATTTAGCGCTATCCTCAGATGTTACACATACCGCTCGTATGGTCAAGCTACGAACAGTGAACGATTGGATGTTCCAGAAAGTCTTTGGAGAGGAAGACTACATTGCTGCCGGAATCCTCGTTATACCTCCTGGGGCAAAGAAACCTACAAAGCAGACAAAAGACAACACTTATGTACGTCTCCTCGCTTATCCCAAAGTAATCACTGCTGATTAGCGTGGAAATAGGTCTTTTATGTCATTCAAGGAGCGATTAATCTAAAGCTCCACGAAACAAGCCTTGTACTTGCCACAGGCGCTATGTTCCTAATACCACGCGGTATGCCTTCGTTTTGCTCGAGTCTAATATATACACAAGTTCATTCGTCATTCGCTAGGTAACTCTTACTTTATCGAAAATATATCCGAGCGTGACGTTAAGCTCTTCTTCACGCAAGCGCGTAAAATTGTAGACAATGTGTCTGGTGCCTCTCCATCTGGGCGTGCTTCTATAAGTGTTGGAAGAGCAGCGCAAGCAAGGTCTTCGAGTGCAGGTGTTCTTCAAGGGGAGGGACGAGCGGTGTCTAAGTCAGCAGTTCCACTACGAGCAGCTTCGACCCGTTGATAGTTTGATCGCTACCCTTTTCTTCATTTGTTAGCAATGTCTTGCTTGTATTAAATTAACAATGTTTTGAAAAGAGTATGCTGAGCACCAAAAGTCGGGGAGAAAGATTCGTTCGAATCACGATATATAACAATGTAGAAGCCGCATCGTTCGAAAGCACATCTGTCAGCAAAGAAAACTTAAAATGCAGCTTATTATTGAAGATGGCTCCAGTCGCTGTATTCAAGTATATCTCCGTTTGGTATTGCTGTGTCTGGACTTACGCGTTGCACTGGATGATCTCCCTGCCAGGGGATTTCCGAAATGAATACCTGGTTGCATCGCCTTCAAGCACCCAAGGCAAAGGTAGTATGTCGAACTCTCTCCAGATCTATCAGTCGTCCACACTATGAAATCTGGTACTAAACCCCCAAGGTTCCATTACTTGCTTATTAGTTCAAATATATGGCGGAACTGATTTTAAACAGGTCAAAACATGGCAGCCTTTCAGCTCCTTGGGAGCAGTGGGAGCTCGATCCCAAGTTTTTCGCTGCTCTTTCAAGATGGACCCTAGAGAATCCGGAAAGTACATTGGATCGTGTGTTTGACAGAATATGCAACGCCATAGAGCACGGTCGAGAGTTCTTCGAAGCTATTCCCGATGGCGTTTTCCCTGCTCGCGGCCTTGTCAAAGCTTTGGCTCACGTCCTGATTCTCGGTAATGTATGCTTGAGTTGTTGGAACGTTCTCATATTGTTTCGCTAAAGCAAAGCATGTAGATGATACACCGTGCGAAGCGTGATATTCAGTCGTTCGCGAAAGACGTCATCCGATGGGTTAGTGAAGTCAGGTCGGCGTTTGACTCCCCGCGCCATAAGATTGGCAAATTTACTAGAATAACCTGGCAAAATCTCGCCAGGATGCGGTAGCCCTCCTCTTTAGCTTAGTTTCTCTATTCTCACATTGAACTAGTGATCTAATCGAGGAGATTTGCTTATGGGCCTGTAAACGGCTGGTACGCCATTTTTTATCATGGAGTTATGTCGACATATCACCTATTCTTACGCAGATGGACAAGCGTTGGTTTGTATCTGGCGTCAAAGCAAAATTGGTGAAGGACGAAATCGCCGAGTTCAAAGCACGCATTTCAGAGACACGTGAAACCTTCAAGGTCTGTTTTTGTTTTCATGATCTCAAAGATATCTATTCAATATTTGTCAAGGATCGCTCAATAATAGTCTTTGCTTGGGGCCTAGACGCATTGATCCAACGGATTCGGGCACTCTTGGATGGACAAAAGCGAATAATGGTTACTCTTGAAAGGATTAAAGCTGCTCAGGACGACCACTTTGTGAGTCAACTTTTACTGGCTTGGCTTTTGTGACTTTATCATTTCTCATTGTTGATAGGACGATATTCTTGCGCAAAAGGAAGCACAAATGAGACGACAATACGTGACCGACATGCTTGCGTCTCATGCTGTCGACAACACATCTTATTCTGATCAAGGAAAGCTTCCATGTGATCAAGGAACGCGAGTGGACATCCTCAGGGACATAATGGATTGGGTAAATGACTGTACTACGACTTCTCAAAACTTTTTATGGCTCACTGGTGATCCGGGCTCTGGAAAATCTGCGATCACGGCTTCGATCGCGAGGCAATGCAAAGACAAAGGCTTTCTCTGGGCGCAGTACTTCATAAATCGCAACAATTTCGATACAACTAACCCTAACGCTTATTTTCCCTCCATTGCCCGCCAGTTCTCCGCGCATTCGGAAGAAGTTGTACGCTCAATTTTTGATCACCTTAAAGCACAGCCATCTCTTCTGGATGTCATGTCTTCCGAGCAAGCCGCGAACCTGTTCATTGATACCATCCGGGTTGCCTCAAGTCTTGACCATAACAAGCCGGTCGTCGTTGTAATCGATGGCTTGGATGAGGCTGATAGACAGCACTTGAAATCCGTCGCCGATATATTCTCAAGGTTGTTCTCCTCGCTCTCGCGGCTTCCCAACGCAAAGGTTTTCATCTCGAGCAGAACTGAGGACGACATTCGAAACCCGTTCGCCCGAACGCTAACCACCAGACATGTGAAACATCTTCATCTGGACACCTCATCCGTATCCTCCATCAACGACGTTGCAAGGTTCCTCCGGCGTAGAATCGCTCAGATTGTTCTTGATAATGACCTGGATTGGAATATCTGGCCGGGAGGCGAGCGATTCGATATGCTAGCGGTGCGCGCCTCAGGTCTGTTCATTTGGGCGGTGACCACTGCCAAGTTTATTCAAGAGCAAGTCGATCAATGGGGGACAGAGTGTTTAGATGACCTTCTAAACAAGCTCAATTCTGACGGAATGGGCGACATCAATGCGTTATACGGTTTCATACTGGAGATGTCGTACAAACGGCATGGGGATAGTTGGGCATTTGAATGTTTCCGGCGGATCATCGGAGCCATTGTGGTACTACAGGAGCCTCTGTGTCTGAGAGATCTTAGCACCCTTCTCAGCCTGCGGCGTACACCGGCCAGCTCGCCAGTCGACATCATCAAATTTGTAAAACGACTACGGACTGTTCTGGTCGCTGGCACAGTAGCGATTGACGATAAAACCGTCCCCAGATTGCATAAATCATTCTACGAATACATCACAGACGGTGCCCGCGTGAATACGCAGTTCTATATTGACCCGCTTCTGTCTCACAAGGAAGTAGCTACACGTTGCCTTTATCAGTTTACGACCGCGAAATCTGTGATCAAGACCAACCTACCTACATTATTCCGTTATGCTGCAAGGTTCTGGTCTGGGCACCTGTCGCAAGTGTCTAGCACACCAGGTTTAACCGTAATGGACACACCCATTCCGTTGAGCCAATTCAAAAACCTTTTGCACGTCTCAACCAATAGAGCAGAATCTGGACCCATTTTTATGAAGATCTCACCAGACAAATCAGTCATTCAGGCATCGTTGAACAACCGGATCCGATCGTGGAGCATGGCCTCTGGCGAGCAATCTTCACGACCTACCGTCTTTCGAAATCATTCAGACTATGTCTGGGTTACGACATACTCGCCTGACGGATCTCGCATTGCGTCCTGTTCTAGGGATGGTACAATTTGCCTATGGTCTCGAGTTACCCCCATCCGTGACGATCGCCTTAGAGTGCACACCGACGAGGTTCTATCTGTTTCCTTTTCTCCTGACGGCCAGTATATTGTATCGGGCTCCAGAGATAACACTATTCGTCTCTGGAGTGGAACCGGGAAACTTATTGGTTTTCCTATCAAAGGTCATACCGCCCCAGTCACGTCAGTTGTTTTTTCTCCTGACGGTGAGAGGCTGGTTTCTGGCTCAGGAGATAGAACTATCCGACGCTGGAACGTTCGAAGTAAGGCCCAAATTGGAAACCCTATGGTTGGCCATTCCGGCTGGGTCAATGAAGTGAGATATTCACCTGATGGAACTCTGATCGTCTCCTGCTCAGACGACTGCAGTGTTCGTTTGTGGAAATCGAAGACCGGGGAGCTCATCCGGCTTCTGTTAAACGGACACACGATGCCTGTGAATACAGTCACTTTCTCCCCGGACGGAAAGCAAATTGTGTCCGGCTCCTCAGACAACACTATCCGCTTCTGGGACCTGGTGACCGGTAAGCAGGATGGAGAGCCATTAGAAAGGCATACAGGAGGGCTGCGGTGCGTCGCCTTCTCACCCAATGGCAAGCAGATAGTCTCTTGCTCGACCGACAACACCATCCGGTTCTGGGACGTGGAAACAAGGTATCCAATCGGATCGCCTCTGACTGGTCACTCCAGCTCAGTCACATCTGTTGCGTTTTCTCCTGATGGCGACAACATCGTCTCCAGTTCTACAGACAACACTACTCGCATGTGGAATGCACCGTTAGATGAGATGTTTGGCGCTTTATGCACATCATTCTCTCCAAGTGGAAAGTGGGTTTTATCAGCTTCACTTGACCGTACTATTAGGCTGTGGCATTGGAGGAAACAAAAGCTGGTAGACTCCGTATTGGACAGCGTCGGTACCGGAAATATCGTTTCTGTCGCGTTTTCGCAGAACGAATCGCGGGTTGCTGTAGCATCCACGGACAGCGTGTCCATCTGGAAAACTTCATCCAGAACAAAGCTAACCAAGATTGCTTCTACGGCGGTGACAGACGTAATGTCCATTAATTTTCCGGCTGGTATCGACCACCTCCTTCGAGTCGTATGCCAAACCGGGGGGTTTTTATTACTACGAGAGCAGGATGGGAAGCTCACAACTGCTGCTGAGCACGATGTTTCGTTGGAATATTCTGATGATGCCGAGGAGAGCCAGGATAGCCTAGGTGGTTCAGGGTTGCAGTGGTATCCCTCAATGGATCCGAATAGCGGCTTTTCGGCGTATATCAACGGTCACATCATAAGGGCAAGGGAAGATGGTTCTATCGTTGTTGTTGCTGCAGACACATATCGATGGGCACCTCGCAGCAATTAGCCGATGTTGGTGAATTGTGGATTTCCGCCGCAATTTTGCACAGCTCCGACCCCTTGTTCAGCCAGGTCCCCAAGGTTATATCTGCGATGATATAACTCCTCTGATTGCTTTAAAGTTAGCTCAAAGCCACTCTGTTTTTGAGCAATGCTGTGTAATTATTACAACGACAAAAGGGTGCTTAGCTCTCTTGGTCAAGCTGAGTTCAGCAGGCGAGAAAGTTGATTAGTGCAGTCATCCGATTGAATTCACGTCTAGTGCAAGATCAATATCATTGACTGTAATTAATATATATCCCGTTCTTATTAACCAACTGCTGATCACTGGAACAAACCTGAACCAGGGAAGTACTGAGAACTACCTCCTAGATCTTCTTCTCCACCATCTCTCAGCTTGCTTACACTGGCAACGGGTGGAGATGGTGGTAGATCACGTTGACTCGACTCAGCCTTGCCCTTACCATCCGTTTCCATGCTAGTCCCAACTTGCTGAGGCGGAGGCGGAGACACAGGTTGCTGCTCTTGATTAAATGGATCTATAGGAGGGTTCTTAACTTGAAGAGCGGGGTTGTCCTCAAGATAACTTTGTTCGAATGGATTGACGTCAAGCTCCTGCTCGTTTGGATGGAAGGGTGACGATGGTGGAGACAGAGGTTGACGTGGCATATACCGAGAGGTCGACTCAGAGGGCATATACTGCGGCTGGTGGGGCGCGGAGGGCCCTGCGTTCTGTTTTCGTCGAGCTGCGGGCTCGGCGGGGGCAGTCGCTGGCTGACGAGAGTTACCACCGCCACCACGAGGTTGAGTACCATGCTCAAACTGGTAATATTAGTGTGTATTATTAACGTTCTCGCGATTAGACACTTACCGTCACAAACACATCTTCCCTTCTACGTTGACCGAGATCTTTGTCTATACAATAACAAATGTACAATGTGTCTGCGCTGTTTCATCATGAAACTTGAGTCTATGATATGTATTCAAGAAGCAGAAGGTGAGGCTCACGTGTCCTGTACAAGACCAACACAGAACAGTCCAACAATAGCAGTGACGCCCCCCGCCAACAGCGCAGCACCCAACGCTTGCTGAGGTGCATTCAAAGTATGAGCCACGAATAGGTAGGTGGTAAGAGCAAAAGGCAATGTTAACGTCAGTGGTGCAATCGTCAACATCATCAAAGGCGCTAATATGTCGGACAACGTCAGAGGTATCCTTTTGCAGAAACAGTAGTACGATGACGCACGCTCGGAGCTATATCCCTTTCCAGCGGTCCTCCGGGATTTGGCTTCCACAGCCCTAGTGAGAGCTTGTGCTCTCCTGGCGCTGTTCATGAAAGGGTCTCCTGTAAGACCAGCGTACACTAACGCGTACTTGCTGAGAGCGGTGGTGATTGCGTCAAGATAACCAACTACAATACGGGTTCCCGACACAAGAAATAAAGCACGGGCGGGAAGGTACGTTGGTAGACGTTGTAGGAAGAGAGTGAGTAGAGTAAGCATGCGTATGATTGTCAGCAGAAGAGCAGACAAAACGATTGTCCCTAGAGATGATCCTGTTGACCTCATAAGAGCGGCGTGTATTGTATGTGTCGACATGGGCGGGGGTGGAAGTGCGTCTGGACTGAAAGACAATCTAAGTCAAATTTATATGGGAATGCTTAACTAACCCACTTGGCGAAATACCATGCTCCAATAACGCTTGCACAAGTCATCCGTAGCACTCCTCGGGCGACGCCCCATGTCCAAAGCCAGATGGCGACACCTGCAGTAATTGCCCAATTTGCCCAGCCATGGACATGCCACTCCAAAGCTGAACTTCCAGAGGAAGGACGAGTAACATAACCAATAAGAAGTAGCCGGAAGATGAGGGTGATGAATGGTATAGATGCGAGAAGAGCAAGGAGAAGGATGGTTGGCGACAATGCGAGGAGAAATGGGTTATTGATGAGGAGTTCTGTTGTTAATGTAAGTGTTGATGATGCTAGATGAACTTGTCTTGGAAGATGGAAGAGCCGACGAGCAGTAATAAAGCATAGGATTAATGGTATTAGCGAGAAGATTCGAAGTCTGGAAAATAAAAGTTAGTAGGGGGTCAGAGAGCATCAGAAGTATAGGGATAAGCTGGGCTCCATTATGAAAAAGGAAGATTTTTGTTGTTGTTGTTGAAAAGAGACAGAACCACAGATGGAGCTTTACCTACCCCACGGTTTCTCCCCAAGTAGGCTCGGTATCCGAGTCCCACATAAAACTCCCTACAAACGCCCAGATAGCAGAAATGAACAACGTTGCCGGGATAAATACGGAAGTCGCCACCATGACCGGACGTACGAATATACGCAGTAGGAGAATATGCGTATATGCAGCGATTGCGCTCAAAATAGTGAGGATTGTCAACATCGGTACTGTGTGTAACAGGGTCGTGTAGGGTAGTGTGACTCGTGGCGTTTTGGCAGGTTTCCGAGTGACAAAAAGCAGAAGGATGGAAAAAAACACACAAAGTAAAACGCCCGTACACCAAGCTGCTGTCCATATATAATCATGATACTTCCGCCTGCCTCTTTGAATATGCCGAGGGTCAGGTAATGAGAAGACGTCGAGAGGTCTTGTGCGTCCATCTCGAGGTAACAGGGACTGTGTGAGAGACAAAGACACTGGTTCTCTAGATGTGGTTGGTGGAACAGGAGGAGAAGGAACAAGACGAATCGTTTCCGGACCGTACAAGTCTGGCGGAGGTCCGGAGTCTGTCGAGTCTGAGGGCGTCGGCGAAGGTGAACGAGACCTCGAACGAGTATGCCGGAGCATTGGCGATGCTAGATGTGCCAGCCAACCTTTTGGCGAGTCGTTCGGACTCAATGAATCATGGTCGGAAGCAATTAGAGGCAATGAGTGAGAACTATGATGTCTTGAGTCGAATCCCGATCTCCCAATACGCTCGTCTTCGTCCAAACGAAGATACGGGTCGTCGTCATCTTCGGCACCATTATGACGCCGAGAGGTAGCTCTACTCGCTTGACTAGCTCTCAAGTGGGGATCGTCTTGATCGTCGAGGTCCGAGTCCATGTTATGACCATCACGAGATTCATTGTCGGTGGTAAACGAGAAGAACATGGGTTGAGAGGAAGCCATGCTTTCTGAGCCATGCTTCTGCTTGTTCAAGAATTGGGAGGCGTACGCCGCGAACGATGTCGCCATGAAGGAAGGCGAAGAAAAGGAGAATTATTGCCTCTCCCTGCAAAGTCTGTTGACTCCAATTGCGCCTGTCTCTGACGCGTAACTCACAGTCACGCAGCCGCAGTCACGCTCCTCTTACCCCATGCGTTTAGCAAAGAGTCAATAAGTTTTATTAAAAATCGCAGTGCTACAATTGCACAATTTATCGCTCAAACTTTCAAAACTACTCGGCCAACAAGTTTTCCACTCTCCATCTCATCGAAAACCCTTCGCATAACGTCAGTTAACATCA
>CEMU01567072.1:18912-50244 GCA_900068965.1 Calocybe gambosa
TCAATGGTAATAATGCTGTTTGCATTGACCGAACAATCCCGCCTCATATAACAATGTCCCGCCCCGAACCACAGCGCAAAAGGAGTACGCTGGGCATGACGCAAGCCCAGAAAGTTAGGTATAAAGCCGGCCGATTTCGTGTTCTCATTATTGGGCGGGCAAACTCAGGAAAAACAACAATTTTGAAGACAGTTTGTAACTCGACAGAAGAACCCACTATTTTTAACAGTCGAGGGCAACAGGTTCGTCGCTTCTGAAGATGTTTTGGGACATTGTACACGACGTTCAACTCCACACAGATCAGCACTAACCAAATCGAGCCCACCATGAGGGTTCGTCGTCTTCTGCCGATGTAAACGCAGCGCATTAACCAGGTTTAAACAAAAGCGTGGCGAACATGATATCAACAACGAAATGGTGTTTAGCAGCAACCCTGGATTCATTTTTCATGACTCTCGCGGTTTCGAGGCAGGGAACACGGAGGAGCTGCAACATGTTAAAAGGTTTCTTTCGCGTCGAACGAAAATGAGAAGTCTTAAAGACCGTGTGCATGTGATCTGGTATGTTCGTTGAGATATTGTGCAATTTCGTTGTCTGACTTCTCTAGGTATTGTATACCTTTGGGCAACGCCCGTCCTGTAACCAGAGCCGAAGAAGTCTTTTTCAACGAGTGTGGTACTGGTCACGGTGGGTCTCCTTTTGAATCTGTGCATTGTTGATTCCATGGAAGTGCAACAGTTCCTGTCGTTGCTGTCTTTACAAAGCTCGACATGCTTGACGATAACGCGTATGAAGCGGTCCGAGACGACAACCCAGAGTTGACTCACGAAGAAGCCACCAAATTCATACCTCACAGGGCTTTAGAAGATTTCGAAAAGATGCGACCGAACTTGAAGATATTTCATAGCCGTTATCCACCCAAATCTTATGTAGCACTCAGAGGTTGGTCTTTGCATGTTACACTACGTCTTGCTCATGGACCTCCTAGAGACAAACTTACCCGGAGCTGACATGTCCCCACTGTTAGATGTTACTGCTGCTGCACTTAATGATGAAACATTGCAGATGCTCTTCGTCTCTACTCAACATGTAAACATGCAGTTATGTTCAACATACGCGATCAAGTGGGTCGGGGCTGCTCTCCCCCTTGGAATAGCTGACCCGTTTCCAGATATCTCCTGAAGGAAATGAATAACGCCAATACTATGACAGCCAAACAGGTTCTATCAGCTATCTTAAAGTGGTATCCACACATCCTCGTTAGCTGTTCTAAATTTATTACCTTCCTGATGCCACGTTTAACTTTAAAATAGGATGTGAGCGAGCTTGCTCTGAGGCATAGCACGGTTTACTAACTAGAAGCTCCACCTCGAACTGTATAGGATGTACGTACCAAATTACTCTTGCTAATGCTGCTAATTGACAATGAAAAGCTGGTAAGGTTATCGTTTAGGTTTCCTATGTCTGACCTTGATCGATGATTTGAACAGCTGGTGAGATGTATTGAGCGATCTATGAACAGCCTTCTAATGACTCCTTCTATAGAGAGTGAGTTATTCATCTTGAATCGCTCAACTCGTGTTTAGTTATACCATTGTAATACGAACTCCAGGATGTAAGCGAGCATCCTTTTCCTTCATGACATCTAATTTAACCTAATCATTACTCTCATTTAGGAGGTGAGTAAAGACCTATTGTTATCTAAGTTTGGAAAAACTAATTTGTCCCTTCAAGAATGTAAGTCCCCTTCTGTATCGTAGTAGGGTTGCTCTAAATTTATGGTTAGGATGTACGTTATATCACTGATAGCCGATTCTACTATGTTCTGAATATTTTCCTCCAGGACGTAAGCCATCTGGTTTCAATTTGAAGGGAGTAACTGCTCTCAGTCTTTCACACGCCATCAGGAAGTAAGCATCCCGCTCCAAGTTAACATTGGTGAATTGACTCAAACATTATATAGAATCATCAAGATGTTAGGTTAATCTTTACTTTGATTTGCTCGTTCTCAATCATCTCGTTATAGATGGTAACTATCTACTTATCTAAAAACGCAGTTTCTAACTAATGGGTGCCCCTATCACAAAAGAGAGTATGTGATTCTATAATTTCGTGTTATCGAACATTGAACGTTTCGATAGGTGGTGAGTTTCAAAGTAACAGGATTGATTTAACTGTAATGCAACGAAATGTATCTAGCTTGTAAGCTCTGCAACGTGTGTCTTAATGCCACAAAGGCTAATATTATTTAGCGTGTGAGTTCAGTTCAGAATTTCTACTTAACGACGCACCAGTTATTTATGGCATGATATAGTTGGTAAGTGGTCAAGTATCCCGGTTCTATTCACCATTCCTCACCTCATACTCTAGCAAGTAAGTTGCTTTGTACAGTTTTTGTATAACCATGCCGTTAATACTATGACGACTCAAGATGGTGAGGGCACGCTTCTAGATCGGAATTGCGTATGACCTTGAACGTGTACTCCTGTTGCATAGTTGGTAAGTCCTCCACATCTCGGAGATAACCTAACTCACTTTCATCTCCAGCTGGTAGGAATTATATTTCTCGCTGACAATTTATGTACTGATCCATGTGCAAACAAACATGTAGCAAGTGCGTAAGACCTCCACTCCGCCTATGTGAATGACCCTTATCAGCAGCACACAGGTTGTAAGTTCCTTATCAACTCTAGTACAAAAATCTAGAGCGCCGCATGTATCGACAGGATGTGAGTCTGAACTTTACGGCTTCTCGTCCTTTCAAATCTCACGATATCATTCAGAAAGTAATTTTACAACTGATTCTGTTATCCATCTCCACCTGATCTAGGGATTTTTAGGTGGTGAGCACCACCTTATAGTATATGTCGCTATATGTCTATGGACTGACTTGGTTTAATAGATGGTAAGTCTTTTTTACCATGCTGCCCAGTCAACTTGCGAATTTGAATAGGAAGTAGGTTCCTTCCCTTTGCCTTCCATGATGGCCCAGCAACTGACTGGCTTAAAGGTAGTACGTCTGCTTATTTAAAAGATGTCTGCCGGTCTGATCTCTTTAGCGCGAGGTAAGCACGTTTCGCCATAGTTCATACTGTTTCTAATCGACTATAAAAAGGACGTAAGTTTTGTTGCTTAGATTAACATATCGTGCTTTGTCTTGACGGGTGTACAGGAAGTAAGCATCTTTTCTAATCAATTATCGTGTGCTCGATCTGATAACGCTGTAAGGTTGTGCGTTTAATGGACTATATCGCATAACCAATTTGAACTGATTCAATGGTCATCATTTCATGGATAGTGGGCAAGTCTTTTCGACTATCACCTATCAATCTCATCTCAGCGTCTTTCTCTCCACAGAAAGTAAGTCTCTATTACCAGGTTGGCATCCTTATCTATGATTACTCATCTGTCTTCCAGAACGTATGTCTGGAAACTTACTCCCTATCACTGCTTATTGACTCAACACACACGGCCTGCAACAGCACGTGGGTTCTTGTATCTTGATCTCAGTTAAATTTACCAACTGCATCATAATGTTTTAGAGGGTAAGCAGACTCTTGAATATCCGTTGCCGCGTGATTACGAAATGCATGAGCAGATTCATACTATTCGGGACTCGGAAGTGATCAAGGAGAAGCTACCTCGCATAGTCTGTTCAAATTTTCTAATCAGAGATATTCGTAACGTCGGATATCTTTGCAGATTAAAGCGGGGCTGACGGAAAGCCTGAATACACAAAAAATTGCAAGACTTGCTGGATGTAAGATGTTTGATTCTAATCACCCTTATCATCTCAATCAACCCATCTTGCCTCTAGCATTAGCCATTATTGGGGAACATTCCTTCTTTTTGAAGCAACAAGACCCTAGGTTTGGTTTCAAGTCGTCGGTGGAAGCTGCCTTGGGCAACTTTGTCGAGTCGCCAAACTTACCGAAAGTTATGGCTGCCATCGATGAGCTAGACTTCAGTCCACGAGAAAAGGCTCCATTGCTCAACGCTCTTCATTTGAAGCCCCGCAGGACTCGAGAGGAGAGAAACTTGCTTGTGGATAAGCTTGTTCGCATTGTGATTGAAAATCGCCTTGGTAAGAGCCCCTTGTGCATGCATAGTAAAGCAGGTCTTAACGACATTAACTCTTCAGACGGGGAAACTCAGGAGATTATTAACTGAAGTCACTACTGCGGTGACAATAAACCTTAGTTGGTCAGACGGCAAACTAAGGTACAATGGTTGATACAATATTATAATGTTACATTGTTACGTTATCCTGTCCAGGTATCCAGCATAAAGGTATAGTTGGTGAATTGGATGTGTTACTGGAAGATGGGCGTCTAAATTTCAACTCTCCCATTCTTCCGCATACGTCTCATCTGAAAATACGTCACTGTAGCGGGAGATATTCGTCCGTTGCTCGAAGGCTTCGCTGGTGTCTATGGTAGAAGACTCAATCAATCTGATAATAGTCTCCAATGTGGTATCGGGACCGAGGGCGAATGTCACAGAGTGTACATGTTTGTCGATCTGAAAATATAGGGTTTGCCGTACGTTCGATGCAAGGTAACCATTCGCTGCGGCTTTGATGTGACGTCTTGAAAGCGGCCGACCCTCGCTCACAAGTGCTTGAAGCCAGAATACGTTTTGCAACACTAGTGTGAGATCGATGATGTATTCCATGAGATGCCGTAGGGCGCCAGTTCTGATAAGCTGGTCAATGCACATAAGAAACTGCTATGATGAACGGAATCACGTTTGTTGATAAACATCATAGGCCCATTTGCCGAACACAAACATAGCAGCGATGGGAAGGACAATAGGAGCTGCCGGTCCACCCAAAGCACCAACAATGCCAGCGATACCAGCCAAGAGAGACAAACTGGCTGCACTAGATTATTTCCGGTGAACTCTAGTACATTTAGAGTAACTGACACAAGCAACTC
Source organism: Calocybe gambosa (assembly GCA_900068965.1). NCBI lineage: Eukaryota > Fungi > Basidiomycota > Agaricomycetes > Agaricales > Lyophyllaceae > Calocybe > Calocybe gambosa. The sequence goes on from CEMU01567072.1 coordinate 23,850, forward strand.
ACAAATTTCTCTTCAAATTAGGCGGGGCTTCCGCTTGGCCTGACGGCGGGGGAGATATGTTAGATATCATCGCTTTAAATTCGTTGGTGGAAAGATACTATGAACGCTTTGAGTCAATTTAACTCTTCGGATCGTCGAGCTACGCACATGATGGGGATCATTGAACCGCCAAATTGCGACAATATCCGCATGGATCACGTCCAAGCAGTCTTTCATGGTCTTCTTGCGGAAATGTGAGCTACTTGCCAGTCCTTCCCAATATTCTGGCATATCATGTCAAAAGGGACGATTTTTTTCGCCAACGAATTACGTACTCCTCCTACCGACACTAAACACGTTTGAGTTAACCATCATCCTAAGAGTGGTGTATAAGAGGGCACAGCTCACGCGATAGATGCTTGAATGTTCACCCGAGGACTGACTCTTTGAGCAATAGCGGTGACCACTGCAGCGTCAGCGAAGTGTTCTCGTACGTGATCATAAGTGAGCTGTATCAGCTCGGCTAAACGGGCTTCATGTTTGGGCTCGGCTTATACCAAATCGTTGTAAGTAATCAAACGGTGGGCGGATATGACTTACATGACACGGCAATCCAAGGCACTCTTTTCCCCACAAATTCTTCGAAGGGATCGATGCAGAGGTCCTGCAACATAGCTTCGGCCTTTTCCTCCAGAAGCTGGTCAAATTCTGCGTCGGTGAGGCCTTTCCGTGATGAGTTTAGCGTTCGTTTAAGGCGGCGTGTCAGATGGTCGTATTTAGTGAAAACAGCGATAACTGGAACTACAAAGGCAAAGAAAAGGAATGATATTGATCTTTCTTCGGGGGAGTCACTGAGCTTACCCTGTCCGAGTTTATCTTCGACTTTGAGTCTCAAGAAATCTTCGATGCCGGTTTCCAATAAGCGGCCGTTATCGATAGGAATATCCATGCATAACCTGAGCATGATTATGTTCAGGTATTTTAGGTACACGATTAATATACTCACCAAATGGCATGTAGCTTGTCTTTGATGAGGGGCGCCCTACTACGCTCGTCGACGAATTTGTGAACTGTTTTGACGTTAAGATCATCTCCGTGTTCAAATCCTTTACTATCGTGGAGGATGAAGTGGGGATTTTCCTTGGAAAAGATCTCTTGATTGATATCAGCATGTCCGACCTGAGCATCTTCCACTATCTAGTAAGAATGTTGGTTGGTCTGTAGAAGTACCGAGCTCAAATCATGACTCACCGCGTCGTCGACGCCAAAAGTTTTGTTTATCAAACGGGATTTCCCCACGCCGGTCTAGATCCCAGGTTTTTATATTAGTGGCGATGCAAAGGAATATGATAGATTCCCAACCTTTCCCATCACAAGGATTCTGAATCTATCATGTAATAGATTAGTTTTATATTCAAGCGATGTTCAATGTTCTAACCGAGGGCAATCACGCAAAATGCTTTCAGTAGTAGGTGTAAGAGTCCTCTGATCATCCCAGGTAGATAATCCGGTGGAAGCAAAAGAGGCATTTCCGGGGATTAATATAGAGTCCTGGATGTCGCTGAATATACCTCACTCGCAGCAGAGGACATGATAGTGAAACTTACACGACGTATGTTGCTGGTTAGACCAACAACCACACTTAATTTATCGTCAACCCTCCGCCATTCTATGTAAGGTCAGGACAAATGACCACAAAATGGCAGGATAAATTCGCACCTTTCCTACCATCACCTTGATGCTGGACAGCACGAAGTTCATCCGCTTGGATCTTAAATTCGTGATCCCTCCAAGCGTTCTTCAAAATGTTCTTATAACGGAGGCGAACAGTGACTTGTAAGGATGACACAGCCACGCTGACCAAAGGTGGTTACTTGAGTCAGTTCGATGGTAATGAGCCAAATGTACCGTGGGGGTTTGAAGCGAACTCTAGCTTGCCGCGCGGTCTCTGTACTTCCCATTCGCTCGAATTCCGCCACAACAGTGGCACCGTCAATAGAGATGTCGATAGACTGGACCCATTTGTTTGAACGATCCCAGAGTTCGACGGTGATATCTTGATATTTAAAACATCATGATCAGCTGCGCAAAGTTGAACAAGTAGATGTGAACGCTACCGGATATTTGGAGAGTAGAGAACTCAGTATTAGATGTCATGTACGGGGCGTAGGAAGGATTCAAAGATTTGGTATGCCGAGTTTATAAAGGGACTGCCGAAAAGCCACGCACGTGTGCGAATGCAGTTCCTGACGGATAATTGTTGAAAAGGTACAATGAACGCGATCATGCCCGATTTGGATCAGATCGGGGTCGTGTGCATTCATACATTCTCGGAGACAGGGGCATGGGCTGCCAGAGCGCAGCAAATGCCATATCAACGCCCTACGCCCTCTACAGTCAATGTAACGCCCAGGCAGGCTTAATGCACCGCAATTTGAATTCACCGCATTTGTGCAGCTGAGCTCAAGTTCCGTCACAAAAGCGCCGTAAGCTGTGAGTGGAATGAATGCTGAGTAGTGTCATCAATGAATGAAATAAAACGCAGATGTGACGCCCGCTGACTCAATATGATAGCTTCGCATTAGATTAAAATACGCTTGGCTAAGTGTTTGCGGCCCAAAACGCCACCGCAATTGCAGCCAAAAACGTCTTAGCTTGGAGAATCTTAGCTTGTACATAGATCCAGAGCGCGAGAGTTGTACGTTACCCTTGTAGTAGTGTCTTTCAATGATAAGCGCACCCTAAGTTTCCTGCACATCTCCGCACAACCACCGTACATTGTCTTTTCTCGTTTTGCTCGGCGGAGCCGAGTCATATATCACAACTGCTACAAGTTCCTTGGCTCTCCCAAAAACGACAGTTCCGAGCTTACTTCAGGATGCTTATCCTATGTTGCTGATGTCGTTGATTTGGGCGATAGGTTACAACTGTCCCATTAGCAACAGACAAGGGAATAGTGTCTGATGTATCTGATGTTTGCACGTTAGACAAGTCTTGATGCATTCCTGAAATAACTAGATCATTTTGCTCAATAATCGCCTTTGACGCGAAACTGTGACCTACATGACTATCGTCCTTCTCCAACAATCTCGCGTACAACCTGTCCGATTTTTCTATTATTGCGACCATGTCAATGCACTCTGGAGTAATGGAGACTTTGATGCCCGGAAGGGAGGAAAGAAGCAAAGCACCATTTATAAGTTGTATTCGGCTTCCTGTAGCGCAGCTGGCACGGATGTCAGTCATACCAATACGCTGATACTGATATATTCAAATTTGGGTCGCGTGAGGAGCCATTAGTACCTCGCACGTTCGTTGAGCATTTCAAGCTATTTATGTGACTCAGCGCCCTTGTCATATATTGATCATTCTTTGCATTGCCAAGCGTGTGCTCACCCACATAGTTATGTCCCGCCCCGAATCTTCACGCAGAATGAGTACTTTGGGCATGACAGATGCCCAGAGGATTAGGTATAAGGCTGGCCGATTTCGTATTCTCATCATCGGGCGGGCCAACTCTGGAAAGACGACAATCTTGAAGAGAGTGTGCAACTCTGCCGAGGACCCCACGATTTATAACATTCATGGACAGGGGGTTTGTTACTTCGAGGAATGTTTTGAATGTGTCATGACAACTATTTCAGATCGACCCCCGTGTTCTTGAGCCTTCTGTAGGGGTTCGTCCTTCTTATGCTGGCGCTGAGGCCTGTGCCTTCATCACGATTTCTGATTTTAGCGCGGCTTGCACGATATCAATAACGAGATGGTATTCAGTAGCAACCCTCGTTTTATTTTTCATGATTCTCGTGGATTCGAAGCTGGAGCCACGGCGGAGTTACAACATGTCAAGGGATTCATTTCGCATCGAGCGAAAATGAGAAAACTTAAGGACCGAGTACACGTGATCTGGTATGTGCTCGTCTGATTCTTTTTGCAATCTAATAAATTAACTATTGGTTCCGTTAGGTATTGTATACCGTTAGATAGCCAACGTCCAGTAACCCGTGCGGAAGAAATTTTCTTTGCCGAGTGCGGCACTGGGCATGGTGAGTACTCCATACAACAGTTGCGTGTTACTGTTCTGATTCTTTCATAGTTCCCGTTGTCGTAGTCTTCACCAAGCTCGATGCGTGTGACACTCAAGCGTACCGGGCAATCCAAAAGGAAAATCCGGGCACGAGCCATCAGGAAATCATGAAGCTGGTACCTTCTCGGGCTGAAGAAGACTTCGGAAAAATGCGACCAGATCTAGGCATTTTTCATAGCCGCTATCCGCCCAAATCTCATGTGGTGCTTAGAGGTCACCCGTCCCGCACATTGTATTGGGCCCCACTCACCGACGTTTTAGAGACAGACAAACCTGAATCTGACTTGTCCCAATTGATAAATGTTACCGCTGCTGCACTTAATGACGAAACTTTGCAGATGCTCTTTGTTACTACCCAACATGTGAACATGAAAATCTGTTCAACTTATGCGACCAAGTGGGTTTGAGAACATATTTTTACCTCTAAAATTGCTGAATTCTGCTAAGATATCTTTTGCAAGAAATGAATACCGCTGACACTATGACAGCAAAACGGGTACTAGAAATCATGTTGAAATGGTATCCCCATATCCTTGTAAGCATTCCGACATATCGAGAAACCTTTGTTCCCACATTTAACTCAGGACGTGAGTTAACTTACACCAGCGCGCGATATGGTATGCTAACGTGATCACTACCACGGAACGTAAAGGATGTATGTCAACTTGAATAATTATCTTGCGATCCTACTTATCTTCGGCGTATAGTTGGTAAGACTTCCTCCAGGCTTTCTCACTTTTGACTCAAAAGACGGTTGGAACAGTTGGTAAGTGCCCTGCTAAGCCGATTTATAATCTGACGTCTGCGGTTTTAGAGAGTAAGTAGCTATTCTCATGCTTCCAAACAAGTCGTAATTCAACAATGCAATATGCGATGCAGGAAGTAAGGACCTATCTCTATCCTGTGATATTTGCTCAATAAGCGAATATAGGATGTAAGAAAATGACTTCGTACGCCACGGTATCTGCTCTAAATATATAATCCTTTAGGAGGTGAGTAGGCGACTTTCTGTAACCTGATGCGAAAGAAAGACCACTGGTGCTTCCAAGGATGTGAGTCTTGCTTCGGTTACTCACAACATCGCTTTAAACTAAGCTTGTCTAGAAAGTATGTTGTATCAAGTTTAACCCCATTGCAATTAATTATTTGCTTTTAGGAGGTAAGGCACTAGTCAGGTCCGAATATTAGTGATCGCTCTCAATCAGTTTTACGAATCCAGGAGGTGAGCGTCATGCCCCAATACTTATAGATCAACTTGGACATGACGTGTGTGTTATGAAGTATCAAGAAGTGAGTCACGATCACCGTACTGTATTACTCAATTTAATCTCTAATACAGAAGGTACACATTCCATCGTTCGCATATGTGATCCTGACTCGTTAATATGCCGATGATATAAGACCGTAAGTGAATCCTGGGATCCCTATGCATATCACTAAGTATCATTCGATAGTTTGTAAGTGCTAACAAAAATGTCACTCTTAGACTCGATTGAAGTGACACATATCCAGTTTGTGGGTCTTTAGCCCTTTGCAAACATTGATTGTAATGGCTGATCAATCCGCTAGCGTGTGAATTACTTATTGCATTGAATGACGTGCTGTATATTTACGTTATGATATAGCTGGTAAGGGACATAAAGCGTGCCAGTTTTACGCCATTGCTTACAGTAGATATTAGAAAGTGAGTTGCTTTTGCACCGTTCAACGATTTGAACTGTAGTAATGTGATTAAGACGGTGCGTATACTTTTTGTAGCGAGGGCAGTCTAATATACATTTGTCACATAGCTGGTTAGTCGCATTCATGTGTAAAGAAACTTGACCGATACTTCCTACTTTATAGCTGGTACGAGTCATCTCGTATGCAAACATTTCATGCTAAAGTCTGTTGGTTGTCTACATAGCTCGTGCGTATAAAATTATTAGTATTTTCTCAATTGGCTCTTATCGCCGATACATAGGACGTAAGCTTTCCATCAGTTTTACAAGAAAATCCAGCGTCACATATTTTAACAGAATGTGAGCCCAAACTGTATGATTTTCTCCCTGCTACCAAAGCTGACAGCACGTAGACAGTAATGTCTTTGCTATGTTGTCTTTTGTTTCTACCTATATTCTTTTTTTAGGTGGTGGGTACAATTTTGTTTTGTCCCAACTCCTGGCTAACGGAGTCCAATAGATGGTAAGTACTGTGAGCGCAGTGCCCGTTAAAGAATGACTTGCAAACTTGGATTAGGAGGTAAAAATTTTCATGAGACCTTTTGTTGGCCAGTAGCTGACAGGCCTAAAGATAGTACGTATGCTTGCTCAGAGGGAACTATACACTATATCACTAACTTGAAATTTCAAGCGCGAAGTAAGGAACTATCAAGTTTTACACTTTGCTTCTTATTTACCAATCAAAGGACGTAAGCTTTATTCTTGAACCAGCGGCTTACTCCCTGTCTCCACAAATATACAGGAAGTAAGCATCACTTCTCATCCATTGTCATTGGCGCCTCGTGATAGCTCTTTTAAGGTTGTGCGTGTAACCAAGCACATCGCATTTCTGAGTGTTGATTGAATTCTTGATAATATTTCATGTATAGTGGGCAAGTCGTTTTCTCCGCCATCTCTTTGAAAGTGTTCATTACGCCATATTCGATGTTTTAGAAAGTATGTTGTCTGACATCAAGTCAATAATTCTCATTCATTTAATTTCTTTTTACTTCCTTTCCAGGAGGTACGCTTGAAATTAACACCATATTGTTCGTTAATCCACAGGCTACGACAGCATGTACGTTTAACCTTATTCTTATGTATCAACACCTAAAGGTTTTATTAGAGGGTAAGTCAACCGTTTTACTGCGTCAGTTGCGTCCTTGCTTACTTGAGCAGATTCGAACTATCCAAGACTCAGAAATTATCCAAAAGAAGCTGCCTATCATTGTCCGTCATCTGTTGTAGTTAGACATATCAATAAGCTCAATCGTTCTTACAGACAGAGACGGATCTATCGGAAGGCCTAAATACCCAAAAAATCGCACGACTTGCAGGATGTAGGATATCCTTGTCCGTTTCTTACTATCCTCTCATTCATCCTTTTAGCATTGGCCATTATCGCAGAACATTCTTTTTTCTTGAAGCGACAGGACACTCAGTTGCATTTCAAAGCCTCAATTGAGGCCGCCTTGGGCCGCTACATCGAGTCGCCAAACTTCATAAAAGCTGCCGCCGCTATTGATAGCCTGGATTTGAACCCTCGAGAAAGGGCGCCATTACTCAACGCTCTCCATCTGAAATCTCGAAGGACTCCAGAAGAAATAAACGCGTTTGTAAAAGCGCTTGTTGATATTGTAGTCGAAAATCAACTCGGTGAGAAACTCCTATTCCAATTGTAGTCGTCAACGCGTCCCTAATTATCTATTCTACAGACCGTCATACTCAAGAGATTATCGATTAGGGAAAGATCCTATTCCTACTTTAGCGTACGCGCCGATCACACCAACATGTATTTGTTTGAGCGTGAGACAATTGAGAAATGCTGCACAAATTTCGATTTCATGATTTACTGAAAACCATATTGTGTGTCGTTTTAGCAGAACAAAATTAGGCAATGACTGGTCTTGATGCTAGAGTCTCTGAATATCAAAACATAGGTTCATTACGAGACAGAAACAATGTCTGAAAAATAAACATCTTTCCAGCATGAGCGAGAGACAATACTATAAGCAAGATACGTAATACTATATCGCTCTCGTCCAGATATTACAGTAGACACATATAAAGGTATAATTAGTAGCACGAAAACATTCTTCCAGCGCTTCAGCTCGCAACTGGATCCCATTCCTCTGCACTCATCTCTTCAAACACATCGCCGAAGCGAGAAAGATTTGTTCGTTGACTGAAGGCTTCTCCAGAGTCTATAGTAGCAGACTCGATCAATCTGATGATAGTCTCCACGGTGGTATCAGGCCCGAGGTCGAACTTGACGGAGTCGATATGCTTATCGATCTCAAAACGTAAAGTCTGTCTTGTATTCGACACAAGATAGCTGTTCGCTGCAGCTTTAATATGGCGCCTTGAAAGGGGGCGATTTGGGCTCAAAAGCGCTTGAAGATAGAAAACATTTTGTAGCACAAGTGTGAGATCGATAATGTATTCCATAAGGTGCCGTAGAGTGTCGGTCCTAGAAACCTTGTTAGCAAAAAGTCAATATTCGTACACAGCAGGGCAATTACGTCTGTTGATAAACATCATAGACCCACTTCCCAAATACGAATGCCGCGACAATAGGAAGGACAATGGGCGCTTGAGGACCAGCCAAGGCACCAACGATGCCTGCGATGCCAGCTAACAGGGACACACTGGCTGCTCTAAATAGACTTCAGTGAACTACTTGAGAAAAATTAGAAATGAAAATTACAGCCTTCCCCTTATATCGGACGGAGACTCCTGTTGGCCTGATGGTTGAGGGGATATAGGTATGTTAGATATAAGTGCTTTGAATTCTTTGCTGGAAAGATACTACACGTGATTTCGGTTAGCCCACCTCCTCCAGTGAGACTACAGATACGTACTTTATGGGGGTCATTGAATTGCCAGACCGCGATGATATCTGCATGGATTACCTCCAAGCAATCTTCCATGGCCCTCTTACGGAAATGTACACTCGTCGCTAGACGCTCCCAATATTCTGGTGTCCGCTGTCAAAAGAGTTAAATTGACAACAAACTACGCACTCCTTCTGCCAACACTAGATACTCATGAGTTTGATTATTCATGCAATGATGCTATGCGACTTACGCTATGGAGTCTTTGATTTTCACTTTCGGACTAATGATCTGAGCTCTAGCGACAGCTGAAGCAGCATCGGCGAAATAGTCATGTACGCGGTCATAGGTGAGCCGTATTAGATCGTCTAAGCGCTCTCTATGTCTGGGTTCGGCTAACAGAAAAGAAATTTCTTAAGCGGTGAGAAATTCGATACAGTTTGACATACTTGAAACGACGGCCCAGGGTACCTTTCGACCGAAAAATCCCTCAAAGGGTTTAATGCACAATTGCTCCAACTCGGCTTTGACCTTCTCCTCTAACAGCTGGTCAAATTCATCCTCAGTGAGACCTTCGCTACCTGATGATTTCAACTTCAGCATAAGGTGGTCTTCCAGTCGATCGCATTTCGTGAAAACGACAATGACAGGAACTGGCGAAGGAATGTCATTATCGTCAGCTGGAAAGACCACTCAATTTACCATGACCAATATTGCCTTCGATTTTTCGCGTGAGGAAATTTTCGATGCCTGTCTCCAACAAGCGGCCACCGTACGTAGGAATATCGATGCATAACCTAAATATAGCCATGTCAGATATTGGCAAGTGCAAAGTAAAGAAGTGTCAGACCAGATGGCATGTAGCTTGTCCTTAATTAACGGCGCTTTATCACGGTGATCGAGGAAATTATAGACTATTTTGACATTGAAGTCATCTCCATGCTCGAATCCTTTGCTGTCATGAAGAACAAAGTGGGGGTGAGCCTCGGAAAGGATTTCTCGATTGATATCAGCGGGGCCGACTTGATTATGAGTCACAATCTATCACGTATGTTAATTATCTCGAAGACTCAGACGCTGAGCAATGGCTTACTGCGTCGTTAACTCCAAAGGTCTGGTTAATCAGGGAAGATTTCCCGACGCCCGTCTATATCTCGAATGTTGACAAAATCGTTCTGAAGACGGAGAGCTATCTGACCTTTCCCATAACTAGGATCCGAAATCTATGACGATGCATAAGAACCTGTGTCGAATGCTAGCTGATCCTCTTACCGGGGGCAATTATGCAGAATGTGTTCAGTAGTAGGCGTGAGCCTGCCTTGGTCATCCGAACCAGAGAATCCCTCAGATATAATGGAAACATTTCCTGGGTGAACAGAGTCCTGGATCGTGTTTGACGTCACTTGGGTGGGGTTAGAGTATCGGAACTCACGAGGGCCGTGGTCAAGCCGACGGTGATGCTCACTTTACCATCGACTTTTTGCCATGCTGAAGATTGGAGATTGGATAGATGTCTAACGAGGTGTAGGATTGATACCCACTTCCTTGGTGCAAGGCGGCGCGAAGATCTTTCACATGAATCTTGAATTCATGATTTCTCCAGGAACTCTTCACAAGATTCTTGTAGCGGAGGTGAGTAATGACTAGTAAAGACGCCTTGATTGCGCTGATCAAAAATAGGTCATTAAGGTGGCGATGATCAGTAATAGAACCTCGTTACTGTGGATGATTCGGGACAACTCTCGCTCGTCGGGCGGTTTGATCGCCTCCCATTCGCTCAAACGCTCCCACCACGTTAGCATCATCAACAGAGACGTCGATGGACTGGATCCATTTGCTGGACCGATTAGAGAGTTCGATAGTAACGTCTTTATAAAGATAGTAGTTAGGTGTGTGGAATGAGAAGTGTAGACGTGTACGTTACCAGATATCTGGATGGCAGAAAACTCTGTATCAGTATCGGGTTTCGTAAGTGTGAGAGAGACCATGCAAGTGTCGATAGGAGATCATCAGATTTTTGATACACGGAATATATATCAATTGTTAGGAGGACGCACGTGCCTTCCGTTTCTACAATGGATGTCAGGTTACTGTCTCGTGCCCTATTCGTGCAGAGATCATCGGGAACAGACCGATGATTAAAAGAATGAGTTGCTGTGTAATCCGGCCGCACAGCAGGAGCGTAATACTGCGGAGCAGTGCTGGGCGGTATCATAATGGATGTGCGGGGCTAATTACTCTACGGCTGTGTATTTATTATTAGACTATTACGCTTTGACTTCAGCGCAATCTACATACTTAGCTGGTGCATCCTATCTCCACGGGTAATTTCATTTATAGCAGCATCAATCCCGCGTTTGAGTACCTGTGCTTGCGTCCCCCTGCGAGGTTTTGAGCTTCGAATTCCTATTTCATGCAATGGCGCAAATATTGGGCTGTGGTCCATATAAGCCAGCCTGCAACAGAACAATGTCGCTCGCAAGTGAGAATGCGTTCGACTGTCCAGATTGTTTTCAGCTTGTCCGCGTTGTAAACTAGTCGTCAGTTCGATACCTGTAATCAGCATAATATACGCATACCCCCACCTGCAACCATCTCTATTTGACAAACAATGAACTCATAGTTAGTCCTCTCTTACAGCCCCCACATATGGTTGGGTACATTCTCAATACTAACGGGGACTTGATAGGCACCGCTTTTGCATTAAGTGTGTCTTTTTTCCAAGATGACTTAGTTACCCAAACACAGCTGGTAACACCTCGTTTTGGCAGGTGTATTCTTCGGCGATGATACTGAAGTAGCGTACAAGGTTTAGAAGCAGAGGAAAGCTTTCAAAGACAGCCCCGTTGTCAGACAAAGTGATTCCCGATGCTAGCGCATTGAGCAGAAGACAAAAAAGCGTCTGAATTTAGCCTGACTGTGTTGGGTGTAAATGAAATGATCGGAGCAGTGAGTAACATAGAGACAGCTGGAGACAGCTGGAGAATGCACGTTAATGCAGAGAATGGGACCGCCATTCCAGACGAGAAGGAGGAGGACCCGAACATTCCCACGCTGCTCTGCCTCGTCCATCGTGTCCCCACCAACCCTCCAGCCTACATAAGCACTGCAATGGCAGCTCAAGGAACGCCAGAGGTAAATAGTGTCGATGGAAAAACTCAAACAATATCAAATGGCAAGACAGTTCGTTCAAAAAACCAGTTGCGCCGGATGAAAGCCAAGCTAAAGAAGGCTGAGACTGCCACGGTTCGTCATTTTCTCGCATTGTGATCATGCCTCATCAAGACTGTTCTGTCCCAGAATGATTCAAGTGATAAAATTGCACTCATAAAGGAGGAGAATGGCTCTGACTCATCTAATGTTGTGTACGTATCTGAGCAGTTGGATATCAAAGGCGCTGCTCTCGAAGCATTCTCCGACATATTTGCTCGCTTTCAGTTACCTCCTGATGAAATTACAGTGCGCATCTCTCTGGAATTATACTTCTGTATCTCTATCCGACTTAAATTGCCTTGCAGGACGAAAAAGACAAAGCACCAACCAAGGGAGAGGTTATTTACTCAGACGACGACATGGAATCTGAAGGTGACTCCGATGTAGAGAAGAGGCCTCTCTCCAAGAAAAAGCAACGCAAGATGGCTCGTCTCACCGTTGCAGAACTCAAGCAACTCGTCAAGAAACCCGAAGTTGTAGAATGGACTGATGTCACGGCTGCCGACCCTCGCCTCCTGCTACATCTCAAGAGTTACCGTAATACTGTTGCGATTCCAACACACTGGAGTGCCAAGCGTGACTATCTTCAGGGCAAGCGCGGGATTGAAAAACCTCCGTTCCAGTTGCCTGCATACATTGCAGATACGGGTATTGCGACGATGCGTGACGCAGTAAAAGAAAAGGAAGCTAACATGTCACTCAAGGCAAAAACGCGAGAACGTGTGCAGCCAAAGATGGGCAAAATCGACATAGACTATCAGAAACTTCATGATGCATTTTTTAAATTCCAGACGAAGCCACCTGTCACTGGGTTTGGTGAAATGTATGTATTTTTTCTGGATACGGTGTAATTGCTGGTTTTAACGATGATCTGTGGTCATCAGGTATTATGAAGGCAAGGAATTTGAAACTTCACTCAAAGAGAAAAGACCCGGAGATCTCTCACCTGAATTGGTCGAAGCACTATCGATTCCGCCTCTCGCTCCTCCTCCATGGCTAATCAGCATGCAGCGCTTTGGACCTCCGCCGAGTTATCCGACACTTAGAATACCAGGGCTTAACGCTCCCATCCCTGAAGGGTAGGCATATAATCCTTTTGAACCTCCGTCTGCTAATAGATCATTTTCTTAGCGCTCAGTGGGGCTTCCATCCTGGTGGATGGGGTAAACCACCTCTGGACGAGTACAACCGTCCTTTATATGGTGATGTCTTTGGTGTTCTTCCAAAGGCGGGAGACTCGGGGGTAAGACGAAATCCTTTTTATTAGGAAGAGAAATAATTAAATTGAAACTTGATTCCAGGTGGGTGAGCCTATTGACAAGAATGCTTGGGGAGAACTAGAGCCCGAGGAAGGTTTGATCAGTTTTCTTTTCTCTGTTTTTTTTTTTTGTTGACCTATCACTTCAGAGGAAGAGGAAGAGGAGAGTGAATCTGAGGAGGAGGAAGAAGAAGATGCGGAACCAGCACCGGCAGACGGTCTGCAGACACCGTCAGGTATGGAGACGCCTTCCGGAATGACTAGTGTTGTCTCCACTGTTGCTGGTGGCCTCGAGACTCCGGACTTTTTGGAACTTCGCAAGGGTCGTTCGATATCAGACGCTGTTGAATCCGGCCCGCGATCTCTGTATCAGGTCGTTCCGGAGAAACAGACATCTGTACGGGGAATTATGGGTAGTGAACGCGGGTACGATGTTGGCGCCGTCGCTGGAGCGCCTGTACCTGTCCTTGGTGATGACCGGGGGACTAAGGTGCGCCAAATTCTATAGTTTTAAATAGTAGTGGCCCTGATCGTATTCTGTATCGTTAGCGAAAAGCAAATGGCATCGACGTATCGATCGACGCGAGCGAACTGGAAGGCATGTCGGAGGAAGAACTTCGGCGAAAATACGATGCCTACTCTCGCGGTTCGGCAGGCGTCCCAGGTAGCAGGGAAGATTTTTCGGATATGGTGGCAAAGGAAATGGCGAAGAAGAAACAAAAGATGGAGAAGGACCGAGAGACGAGGAAGGGCGGAAAGGAATTCAAGTTTTAAGCGGGGGCATTGTCTGTGATTGTGGTGACTCTTCTCTCCCTCTTTTTATTACGTTACTGCGTATCTTTCATTTTCTTCTCATGCTCTTCAGGCAAATTTAAATCGAAAAGCTATCCACGTTCGAATCGTATCTTGAACATGCAAGTCTTTTTATTCATCAGCTACTCCTACATGAACCGGATGCATAACTAGGACTCGCTGGGTGCTATCCTTGACTTGAAACACTAACAACCCGATCTTCCAATGGCAATCACGGACTATATCCAAGCCCCAAGGAATCGGATTGAAAGGTTTTTCAATTCAGGTGTGCTTCCTCTTGATTGTAGCATAGCAAAGCGTACTTGACTTCATCAACTATAATACAAAGGTTACAAATGCAATGAGCCAATCATGGATTCGAAGCTTGATGAGTGAGAAATCTACGCTCTGGAAAGGTAAATCTGCTATTCGTGAGCATCTTGAACTTGATACGACATCCTGTTGCCAACATCAGCCCCCTGGCGCAACGGATGTGATCAACCGGCGCCATACAAACGGCGAGTCATTCGCAGAGTAATGAAGCAATGAATTATCGTGAAGTTCGAGGCGAAACTGCGTCAAGCGGGCGTTAACCGCTCTTTGTGAACAACACCATACTCCATCTTGTAAGATACTCAACTGTACTACGACACATGGCGCATAGCGTACAATCAAATGAAATTTTGATGAGATCAATTTGTTGATGTGAGAGTAAAAGGGGGGGAAGCTCGTGGTCAGAGCACAGCCATCACATATTCCTCTCCGCCGTGGACGATCCGGTGAAACCCAGCTCTAAACGCTTTTCGCCCAAGTACATGCGACTCATCCTAACCACAGCCTTGTAGACCCACATTCTTTATATCTTCTCTTGTCTCGTTGTCGTTATTGGCTTTTTCTTCTGGGTTACAGGTCATGTCGCAAGTAAAACTGTGGGCGGCTCATATTATGTTATAGTGCCCCCTCTTTTCGCTGACAAAACCTACTTAGAACACTACGCCCGCCCCCAAACGTCGACTTTGTTCACGGTATAGAGCCTTTTACAAGCCGCTTGTTCACAGCTTATTTGCTTTCTCACAGGGTATCCCGGTATACCTCCAGGTGGTCCAGACAGGCCACAGGCTGCTGTTAAGGGTGTACGTGACGTATACCAGCTGATATGAAGAACGCGAACTTAAAAACTAGCTTCACAGGCTGTTGAGGTCAGAGCGGGTCCTCAAGGCGTCAAAGCAAAATGGATACGCATCGAGCTGCGAAAAGTAGAGACGCTACCTGGAGGAGGCATGTCGAACACATTCTATGACTACGTAGGTCCTAGCCCCGTGAATTTGTGGAATTCTAGTGATCCATATGGGATATTACGCACGGTAGGTGCTTTTGACGCCCATTCAAAAACCAGACTTAATTCAACCTGTTTGTGCTTCTTTAGCAAGATTTCCCATTCTCCATTCGTATACCCGAATCTATACCGCCTAGTATCGCATTGGAAAATCGCGGTATGTATTGAGGAAGCGCTATTTATGCAGACATGTTCTCACTCTACGTTAGCTGGAATACAGTATGAGCTGGTGGCCAGTCTCTGCACCAAAGGCAAAAGGTAAGCTTAACCAATATCTCTTCTTCCTGGTTTAACCTCCATCATCGTACAGGGGATTCTTTCGCAAAAGAAAATCTGTTGTTGTATCTACCCAAGCCTCGGTAATCATCGACAAGCATGAACTGCACTCTACCTGGCCTGTTTATTGTCAACCCGAAACGCGACAGATACAACAGGACGGCTGCACACTAATCGTTGACCGTAATCAAACTTGCTACGGGCCTGGCGACCGTATCTCAGTTATGGCCCTCTTGAGGTCTGATTCGGTCGAAAACAATATCCTTCGCGGATTCGAACTCACATTGAGGGAGTCAACAACGTTCCGCGCTGGACATATCGTAGGGAAAAAGCATGTACCACCCGACAAGAAGAGCCCCGTCACGATAAGCGACAGCAAATTGGCAATCAATGGCACCCTACACATTGGCACGGAGCACCGGGCAGAGCTAACCTGTTCCATCTCAGCCAATCATACTACGACGACTCTCAACTCAGCTAGGCATATTGATGTCACATACATCCTTTCTGTTAAGGCTATCATTGACAATATGCAACCTGTTGTGATGGAGCTTCCATTAATTGTCTCTAATTGGCAAAGGTTGACCTCAGTCTATATCTTGCTTTGTCGGGCTACTTACTTTTTTCCAACAGGGTTGTTTCACAGGAAGCTATCAGGTGCGTTTTTGTGTCTAATACTGAGAGCGACTTTCGAATCCTTGAGACAGGCGAATTGGTCCCACACCCACATTGTCCCTTACGCCAATCGGACCTGCCCAGCAAACAATAACGCGCTCTGAACCCCCTCCCCATAGGTCACCCAACGCAATGACTTTACCGTTAGCCAAAGATAACCATGGTTCGGGGCCCGTCACCCCTCCAACCAGTGCTTTCAACAGTCTTCCGGCCAAAACAACTGGCTTCTATAATGCTCCTCTTGCCAAGGTTGACGAATTCGGACAAACCGCCAGGCCAGCCCACACCCACACAAACTCTATGGGTAGCGACGAATTTGCCAGCCGCCCGCCAGCGCCTGCGGTGAATACGGCCACTGGAAGAAGGCCGGACTCTGTTAGCGGGCACAGGTTTACGTTGTCTACCTCCAACCCAAGTGATCCTCCACAGCCAGAAATAAGTACCCCACAACGAGCTGAAACAGTCCCGAATTCCACCATGATTGCCCATGGGCAGTGGCCAAGTGCGGAGGATGAAAAACAGATGCTTTATGAGGCCGCCAAGGCAAAAGTTGAAAGGACACAAGGGAGTATCGGAAACGAAGTCCAACCGGTTTGTGAATCTTCCATTGACTGCCTTCTACCTTGCTAAATGGCGTCTTTGCATCAGCAGCAGCAGACTGCCCAAGCCACACCTGCGAGAAGTGGACCATGGCTCACTGCCGAGGAGGAAAAAATGCGTCTGTTTAATAAGGCACAAGCTGCGGTCCAGAAGACTCAGGGGACTGACTCGTACTCGCCGCCCGTGCATGCAAGAAGCAATTCAGATGAGATTCCTGCTATGGATTTATCCCGACAAGCATCCACCAGCAGGTCTCAAATGACTCCCAAAAAACCAACGGCTGCGGAAATGTATTCCCAGGCAATGAATGCACGCAATCATGCGATTGCTAAACAGCAGTCAGCTAACGCCACTCCGCAGAGGTCACCACCAAAGGTTAGCGTGCCCCAATACCTTACAGCGGAACAAGAGAAGGCTGCGCTCAAACGATACCACGAAGCCAAGATAGCCGTAAGCCGCGTTCAAAATGAGGGCTACACTCAATCTCAAGACGGCAGCATGATTCCATCCTCTGATCCCATCGCGTACGAGCACTTGTATCCTGCTTCATCGTCAGCGCCACCCGCCAATGACTTGCCTCCACCGTTTGAGGCACCAGCAAACGTTATACCCGCTTCCCATCTTTCCGAAAAGGAGAGACTGCAAAGAGCATATGAAGAGCAGGACGCTGCCGCTGCTCTGGCCCGGCAAAACCGGACCAACGGATCTCCCCCTCCATTCTCTCAGCCTGCTCCTGCCCTAACCCCAATCAACGCCCATCAGGCCTTGTCGGAGAAGGAAATCCTGAGACGTAAGCTAGAGGCCCAGGCCCAGGCTGCTTCGGCGGGAAACATGAACAACCCACCACAGCCCCCACCACGGAGCAACTCTACCACTAACGCGCCTCCGAACGGTACTCGAAGCCCAAGACCTAAACCAGCTCCGCCAACGGCACCTGGGAGAGTGTTAACTGCAGCCGAAGAGAAAGCGATACTCAAAGCGCAGTACGCCGCTCAGGACGCTAGAGCCGCCAAACAGCAACAACAACAAAAGGAGAGTCAAGCTGGACCTTCCAGGCCGACTTCGAGCGCGATCCAAACGCCTCCTATTCGCACCACTCCTCCCCCACTCATGCCTCGTCCCCCGGCACAGTACATTCAAGAGACGCAAGAAGAGGATGCGCGTGTCTCGCTGTTCGCGATGAACGGGATGATTCCCGCAGATGACATGCTGTCTCCTGCGTCTATAAAAGCCTTGACCCCGCCTTCGGACAAACAAACGTTTTCTCCCATTGTCAATGGCTTCCAGATTACCTCGGTACCACCGCCTCCCCCACTTCCACCCAAGCCGCTCGGGGACTGAGTCATACAGGTTGTAATCAATTTCTGGAACTCGATCCTTCTCTATCCAAGATATCATTCCGTCGATCTTGTTCTATCTTTACCATATTATTTGAACAACACACTCCTTCATTTTACATGTCTTCCTTTCTTCTAACCTTTTCTCGCTTCATTAATCCAAGGGGTCATTTCATCTACGGATGGAAATAGATCAGTTCTCACAATCGATTCTCACACAAGTCCCTCATTTCTATCTGTTGTCGAATATATATGATGATTTGGGCCTGATACTATGTATCCAAACATGAGGCGAGCGGCTAATAATACTGAGGTGGAAAGCAGCAAGAGAGTGGATATGTGCAAAAAAAAAAGTACAGCAGTAGGACTTCCCGCGTTGGTTAGTCGGTTAGGAAAGCCATGTTATTAACTTTTGAAATACATTCTATTTGTTCCGTCTCCGTTTTGGAGGTTTCGTTGGTACGAATTTGATGGTGTGTTCCGTTGAACTTTGAGTCGTGGCCTCCTCCGCTCCCGTAACTGATTCCGAAGTACCATCCGATTTCCGTTTCGTCCTGGCTTGTGTATCCGGTGTCACCATCCCTTGGTGTAGCGAGGGTGAAGTATCAAGCGTCGTAGGCGTCCCATGATCAAATTCAAAAAACGGTGGCTCACCACCTTCCGTAGAAAAGCTCGTATCAGCACCACCCGAGTTCCCACCAGAGAGTGAATTCAAGAGCATGTCAAAGTCAATGAACTCTGCTGGCGCCGGCGCCGATGATGATGATGATGACGCCTCTGGGTCCATGGGTGTACCCTCCGGCCGGACGGGAAGTGGAGGCGGGGTTCCGGGAGCTGAGTTGGGTGAACTAGCTGTAAGATGTTGCGGGTCTAGTCCTAGGTTTCGAATAAAGGTGTCAATATCGGTGTTGACAGAATTCACGTCGCGCTCAACGTCCTCAGCAACCTTCCATGATTTTGGAATCTGATTCAAATGAGAGTCTTGTAGGTTGAGAGCGTCTGAGTTGTCATCAAAGGACAAGAGACCTTCTGGCGGAGCTGCATTTTTAAGAGTAGGTGACGATAAAGGATTGATAAATTGATTATATAGATCAGTGGGAGGCATGTATTGCGTGAGCTGGGATGAAGTTATGTCTGAGACTTGGGTCGGATCAAGTGTATGCGAGAGGTTGGACAGTAATTGTTGAATTTGCCCCGGAGTCAGCTGATTGAGAACAACTTGTATACGAGGATCGAATTCCATGTTCATGGGGGAGCGGGTTGGCGTTACTGCACGCTCATTGACATTAACGGGCGTACGGTCGGGAAGAGGCACTTGTTGTGAATAAGCTTGATTGATGGTGGCAGCAGATGGTGATGGTGATAGCGGATTGGGCGGCTGTGGTTGGCTGGGAGCATCAGTCGGGGCAGGATTATAGTTACTAACGAGAGGGCTCGGTGAGACGCCATCCGAGGCCGGTGAAGGAATCGACTGGGGTGTTTCAATTATTGGATAATGCGCTTCATACTATGGATCAGCGACAGTGTGAAAGGACATGTAAAATAGAATCTTACGGGTTGGGGCGTCATCGTCTGGGGTGTCCTGCACATCTTCAACAGTCACCTTTCCACTCCGACCGTCCTCGATCAGAAACCTGGACTTCCTTGGTGGTACCACAGCTCGTGTTTGCATTGATTCAACCCCAACATCTTTGTGCTGGGTAGCATGGTGGCCAAAGACGCCAGCAAGGAATTTGACGATACGATTGATCGTATCCTGTTGTTTCTGATGCTTTGTTCGAGCATCCATAGCTTCCTGCCATAGTAGCTGATTCGTCTGTTTGAGCTCATTAAGCTCAGTAGAAATTGCTGACTGATGGCGCTTGATGGCGGCAATCCCATTCACAATGGCGTTAACGTCGACAATCTGGCCAGAAGGTGGTGGGATTGGTTGCACCTGAACCGGTGCCGTTTCTCGAAACTCTATGACAGGTTCATCCCCAGGCTGTACTGTTTGCTTCTTTCTTTGAATGAGACAAAGGAGGTCAGGCTGGCCGCGACGAAAGTTGGTATGAGCAAAGTTCCAAAACTCTGTATCGGTATCACTTCTCAATACGCCCTGTTGTAGGTGCGGTATTTTGTGAAATCCGTACATGTTCAGTTGTCGCACAAAGGAAGCAAAGTTTTGGTGTTTGAACCACCGGCCGAGCACTTCGCGAGCAAAACGTTCGTGATCCAGTACTGCATTTGCGGTTGTGTATGGTTAGCCCACTGCCCAGATAACGCATTTCTAGTACTCACCAAAGAACGAGTCTCCGGCCTCTGACCAACGAATTAAATCTCCATTATTTGGATCGTTAACTATCCTTAACGAACGAGCCAATAATATTAATAAATCTCAGATTGCGTAAGAAGTAAAGTGACCAACTCATGCAACTTTTGCAAAAAGGCTGGAACTGCCTGCTTCGATGTTCGTTGTAGTGGTACAGGTGTTCGATGACGAGCAAGGGCTACCTGGCTTGTAGTCATGATTGAAGGAAGGGCGAGCGCTGAACACTTTGTGTGCTAGTGATCTCATCTGGCCAAACAACAAACAAACAGACGCGAAAGATCACCCGCTCACTCGACGTTGAACGAAAGAGTTTACAGGCATCGTTATTCTCAATTCACATACGACATTCGATTGCCAAATCGCTTTATCTAATCTCTACATGGGCAACTGGGAGCGGGTCATCAGAAACTGCGCATGCCACGTTTCCGAATCTCTGCCCAATGCGCAGACAGTTCATCAAGTCTTGTCAAACTCTTCTTTGTCGTGGAAGTTATACATGCAACAATGATCGATACCGACGCAGAATCTGAGGTCGCCCAATCGTCCCTACTTGAACGAAGCACATATAATACGTGGGCCGGACGTTGCCATCGTGTAAATTCCACGACAATATAAATCAACAAAGTAACCAATTGGAAGAATGGATGACGTCGTCTAGAAGTAATGCGAATATTGCTTATACAAGCAAAGTGGCGACGGGGGAGCTCATACTCCAAAAACTTTCTTACTGCATGGGACCTCGTACAACTGCTCGGAATTTTGATTTTGAAGCAGAAGTGCGCGATCGTCGTAGGAGGAGGGACAGAACCAATCAGAGGTACACTCATCATCCCACTCCTGGCACAGGCCCTCCTGTTGTGAGTCGTTAAAGGGTACGCGTATGGGAACTGTCAAACATGCGTTAGCAGAATCTCCTTGACGTACCCCCTCGCGCTGAGCCCGCAAAAGGCGTCGCACGGGGACAAACTGGTACATGGTATCATTCAGCGCCTCGCCGAACTAGCCCTGCGGTTTTGACTCCCAGAGAGCGCGCTGAATATATGCCAATGCCCCCTGGACCAGTATGCTTAGTGTGTCCTGTCTCGGTAATACATAATGAGAATGTATCTGATAGGCTACCCCTCCACTTCCCCCAACATCTGACGCGATGATGGATCTCCTAAAGGTAACGATGCACCACCATGCTGCATGAGTTCCACTTACTTGTGTATATGCAGGAAAACCTGGAGTCCAACATTGCTCTAGCTGAACAACAGCGAGAGCTCATGCGCCATATGAGGTCTCTCGAAGAATGGCTGTCAAGAAACGTT
Source organism: Calocybe gambosa (assembly GCA_900068965.1). Taxonomy (NCBI): domain Eukaryota; kingdom Fungi; phylum Basidiomycota; class Agaricomycetes; order Agaricales; family Lyophyllaceae; genus Calocybe; species Calocybe gambosa. The sequence goes on from CEMU01567072.1 coordinate 45,558, forward strand.
GGTGATCATCAGGAAGTATCACGTATTCTCATAGCGCGAATTGATCAGCTGAGGCAAGACGTCTTGAATAGTCGAGTTGAAGGTCAGTTTGTCCTCCCTTTCGTTGTTCAGTAAAAACGTCACAGAAGACACATCAGTACCTCCAGTAGTAATTCGACTGAGAAGCGATGGTAGTTCTTCCGATGGCCCTGACCCCCATATTCCCGAACCACACCCCACAAACCAACTTCCTCCAGGTTTTGTGCCATCTCCCCCACACTCACAGCCTCACGTCGTTCCACCAGATTTTCCTGTCATCCCACCAGATTTTCCTGTTATTCCACCTGTAATGTCTCCAACACCAACGCCGCCTCTCTCGCATGTCATCCCTGCAGACATTCACAGACCTATGCCCGCCCCCGCCATGCCTCAATATGATTATGTTACACCTAGACCCAGACCGATGGCACCACCTATTGAGAGCGCCATGCCTTTCATCCCTCCTTTACCTACCATGAGCTATCCTCCTCATAGCAGATCACACCCGCCATACATTGTTGAAGCCCAAGGCTTCTCAAATCGGACGCCCCTCTCTCGACCTCCTATGGTTCCGACACCTGCCTTCCAGTCCCAATCACAATGGAACGCTATCCCCCGGCGTTAGTGCATTCAATTTGTCTCCCCATGGCAAGCCATGACCGCCGTCGACGTTCATTATTAAAACAAAGTTTTTTTTTTACAACCCATGCAAACTTTCAGGTTCTCACCCATTCATGCTCTCCGAACTAATGGTCCCTCTCTCAGTTGATCGATGTAGTGGCAGGAAAAGCTGTAGGCCTAGAAGCCGGTGTTGAAGTAGAAATCAATCTTGAACCCCTGACCAGACCTGGCGAGAAGTGTGAATCCTGGCCGGTTACTCAGCCATCCTTCTCTAGGAAACTTGTAACTTGTTATTCCACGTGAACCGCTTGTTCGAATTCAAACCAAACGGAATATACATAGTCTCTTCATCATATGATTTTCATCGAAAAGGTATATGATAATATGTTCGAGATCATACAAGGGACTCATCCTTTTGTTTGTGGATGAGTGGAGGCTCGAAGATACTGAGAGAATCTAGGAACCCATTTTACGCCATAATCCCCAGCTTTGTGGACATCCTTTAGCCTTTCAGACTTTTACTATAAAGAATTCCATTCTGTTGTTACTCCTTTTGCACGTCCAGCGCGAGTATAGCCTGCCCCCTTAGAGGGTGTGAGTCTCTGAATCTGCCCGCTGACAAGTCTCTTCACTCAAGTAGCGCTCAGTAACATGTTGAGAGTTTGCACCGACATGTCATCAACACTCAACCCCCTACGAGCCATCTCGCGAAACCGCGCCGGAGAGAGCGCATTACTACTCCGACCAGCGTTGTTCAAACCATTAGCGTCAGTAAAGTTGTTTCGCATCTCAGAATCCAGCCGCTCAATTATCTGCTTCACTGCTGGACGACTTCGTGGTTCAGCTGCCCACCCAGCTGATATTAGGGCCCAAATCTCCTCCGTGAGACCCCAAGCGGTCCAGCTCAAGCTCGAGTCCTCCGGGCGAAAGGGTCGCTCTCCTTTCGTCACTTTTAGCATGACGGCCGCGTCGCGTGATAGATGATAAAATGGAATTTGTCCCGCAAAAATCTGAATCGAGCGTTCGTTAGTTAGTCAAGATAAACCCCGTTTTTGTTTAGTCGTTGCATACCTCATACGCAACACAAGCCCATGCATACACATCGCTGAAGATGGTATTATGAACATCGTCGTCTGTTTCTGGATCGAAAAGTTCGGGTGCTTGCCACCGAACTGAACCGCCTGTGGAGGCAGCAGCTGACTGAGATGCCCAAGCTGGTATCTCTGCATCGGCAACAGAAGAAAGTCCAAAATCGGCAAGGCAAGCTCTTTCTAGCTCGTTTACGAGGATGTTTGGCTATGATAGCTCTTAGGCGACACAGTCTATTTCGAGTGTACAAAGAACTTACCCCCTTGAGGTCTCCATGAATGATCCCATGATCGTGCAGGAAGCATAGTCCTTGAGCTACATCTGAGGCCTGTACATACCCATCATTCATGACCCTGAACTGTCTACCTGTGGTCCAACAAAACTCACCAACAGAACACGATTCGCTGATGGGTGATTTTGCAAGTATCTTGTTATATCTCCATGTTCCATCCACGGTGATACCAATGACACTCGGTTTCGAAATCGATATATGCCGTAGAATGGAAGGAGATTAGGGTGCGATAATTGGCCCCAAAGGATGGCCTCTTTTGAGCACGCCTGTGATAAAGGTGAAGAGTAAGAAATCGTATATGGTAGGATAAGCTGACTTTAAGGAAGCGTTGAATGTCCATTTTCTGATCCAGCCGAATGGTTTTTAGACACACTGGGCGTTCGTGAAACGTGCCTTTGTAGATGTCGGCGAACGCCCCGTTGCTTTCAGATTTATCCCCAACACCCTTAATATTTTTCAGCTCGAAACACATCGGATACAGCCCCGACTTTCCAGCAAGTCTTTGCGTCGCAACAATGAGATCAGTTCGGAACTTCAAACGGGGAGCGCCTATGTCCAGGAGCTAAAATGAAACACTATTAGCCTCATGCTCCCGTTCAGCAAAATTTGTCCCTTATACATGCTGAAACATATCAAGAAGTCTTTGAGCGTTTGATTCACGACATGACAGAAGCTGTTTGTATTTCTCCTGATCCGAACATATGTTTTCGAGGGTTATCAGCAAATCCTGGATCCACACAACGTTATTTCTATAGATCTAAGGGACAATGGTTGCCTGACCTCTTGGTTCCTATTCACCACGGAGCCTCGATTGGTAGCCTCGGTATCACAAAATGCTACCCTAAACCAATGGATCAGTTTCGGGTTGTGTGTTGATAACGACTAAGTCATACGAAGGACGAGGCTTCTTGACCAATTTCTGTTGGATCGGAATAGAGTTTGCGAAATCACGCGAAAGAAAGGAGTCAAAGATCATTTGTGCTGATCCATGCGACCGCTGCAAACGAGTAATGACTTTACCCCACGCGCTGCCAGTAGGCTGCTCTTCCACTTCCCTTTCTCCCCGCAGCTTGCGAAAGGCCGTAGTCTCCGAGATCTTCTTCTCTCCGTCAATTAGCTCCTTTAAAAGAGTTATGCATTGTGTAGAATTCAGCCAAAGAATGGATTCGATGATATCTTGTGCTGAATCTTGTGACCGTTGCAAGCGTTGCATAGTTGACCCACGTTCAAACATATTCCGCCAAAAACTCTCGATCAGATCCTTCTCGCGAGTTTCCCCTTCTTCTACGGTGCTTAGTTTATCCCATTTTGAAGTGGCAAGGACGACCTTTTGGGCCCCATCCTTCCCGCATAGTTCCTGGAACATCTCGTAGGACTTTGCCTCCGATTTGCTAAAACGAACAGTGTTGATATCGAAAAAATAAACCAAGCCGGCAAGTCTCATTCCAGCTTCGTAACTATTAAGGTGTTTATTAGTATCTCTGGAAGTGACATTCTCGAACAAAAACTTAACGATCTTGCCAACCAGACTGCAATACGCCTTAAAATTTCCTCTTCAGGAACGTCTGAATCGTCAAACCCAGGGGTATCAACAACCAAAATACGCCGCTCCAGATATTTAGGATGTGGAAATTCGTAATGTTGTACTTGTGATGTTACAGATCGTAAGCCGGCACTAGTGAGCGCGACCTCTTTGTCTAACAAAACATTGATGAACTGATGACGAACGTAAGTCAAGGATCTCGCACGAGACTTGCAACCTACTGTACTCTTCCCAGTTCCTGTACGGCCAAAAACCCTAGTTGTACTAGTCAGCCACAATCATCGTACAAGTGACCGGAATTCTGTACGCAATAACTATGTCGCTATCCTTAGGATCGTCTACAAAAAGATCCCCGGGCTTGACATCCGATTTCCAGGGTTTTTGAGCCTTACTTTTGGCTTTGGTCTTCCGCATGGCCGTCGTACTAGGAGAAAGGCGAGGGTTCCGGGCCACATGCGATTGAGTTGTGCTGTTAAATACAGTCTTATCTAACACGAGGACGTGGGGCCAGGGCATCTGGACACCTCGTGGACACAACACGAGGAGATCAGTTCAAATCACGCACAAATCATGAAAGAAACACATTGATGACATTGGCACATGCGAGCGTCCAGCGCTTGGAAGCAATATTAAGAAGACCATTCTCAGGGATTTATCAGCTTAGGGCCAGCACAAAAAAGAGACGAAGTGTTAAGGCAGTGTAGCTTCAATGTAGTAAAAAGTCCTTATCATTACACGTCAAAAGCGTGATTAAGAAGATCGTCGATCCTAGAAGCCAGACAGAAGAGTATTTATGTTTCATCGATGGCTGTAGGCGCCAGGGTCACCGGTTACCATCGGTCTACGGGATGAATGGGAGATTGAGGATTGAGTGGGAGCGCCGGACTAAATTGAACGCGTAAACTCGTTCGCACGTGAATATCATGTGACTGCCTTAGTGCCTCGATATCCAACGCGTCAACTACTAGTACGCGTTCATTTATCGTATGGCATATAAAACTTTGCATAGCTTACTGACTTGGAAGATTGATTGTGAAAATTAACGCCACCTTCCGTTTGTCGAGCTGCTAAACTAATCTAGTGGCTAAAGGTGATAACTTATGATGGACTCTGCATCCTGTAAA
>CEMU01567078.1:6564-18390 GCA_900068965.1 Calocybe gambosa
ATAGAATTATGCATTAAGTGCCTTGATTAGTGTCTATGTAGTGATATATAGTCTAAGGTTATCAGTGACTCCAAGGAAAACGGTGTTTCGTGACGTTCTTATAATCTCCATATTCCCAACTATAACAATCCTGTATTGAACGAACATAAGCGGGTGCATGGCAACAACACAATCAAACACCACATACGACACAATCCTGTTCTGTCTCAGCAACTGGTACTTCCAACCCATTCTCAGGGTCCCAATCCTCGTTCAGAATCTTCTCAATGACGTATTTGATGGGATGAGCCGATACGCTAACGCTCCAGTTGCGTTTCGTGACTGTATCATAACGGATAACTTTTCCCAGGTGGCAACTTTTGAACAATGTGGTGTTGGCGGGAAACATTAGACTTATGGAAGACAGTCGTACCTGGTTTCTAAAGCGTAACCTCCTATTGCGCAAGCGGATGTTACCCCCGTGCATGTGCCCATTGGTATTGGCTAGAAAGTAACCTTTCCACCAGCTGAGAGGGTATGATCACAATTAGAGACTTACATCTCCGGTGTGGTAGACGTGAGTAATATGATGCGTGGAGGGCTTTGATATGGGAGTTAGTAGGAGGGTGAAGGTAGAAAGGGTGATAACTTACAGGAGAAGGGAGATGGAGTCGAGCTGCGGCACGTTTCTCTCCAGGGGCCTCAAAAGCTACAACGGGTGCACCAAAAGTAACGCCGATAAGAGAAGCGAGACCACCTCCAAGGGAATGTCCTGCATAGGAGGTTAAACAATCTAGCTAAAGTAGAGAAAGGGAACCGCATAACCTATTACCCATATATTTGCATCAGGGTACATGTACGAGACGTTGTTATAGAGATTCTGAGAGCGAATATTCAAACGTGCAGAACAAACAGGAATAGAGAATCAACTGACGGTGCCGATTGGATAGAAAAGACTGTCTTCAATGAGCGAACCCTCGACACAATTCTGGTCACATCGGTTATTGCCAGAGTAACAGTCACAGACAGGCGACCAAGTCGGTCCGACACGTGCACAGCAGCAGGAGAACAAGAGATTGTCGTTCAGTTTGTCTTTCTTCACCGTTGGGCCACCTCCTCCTGCCAACCACGGAGCGGAAGTGCCTTTTACGGAGAGGACGACGGTAGAGTTGTCTTCGGATACAAATAGGTGCCCTCTGAATCCATCTGCGTCCGGCTCCCATCCGAAAGGGTAGCTCTGACCATGATATAAGTACTTGAATGCGAGGAAAACATAACACTTACTGCATTCCACTTGGGGTCCAAATCGTACCAGTCGTTATCCGCCGGTACCGAATACGAGTTATACGTCATCTTTGCTAGTTGCAGGAAAGTCTGGCGTTTCTTCACGTTCGGACCCTTGACATCAACGTCGTGCCATTTCAATGGCACATCCTGCATCTGCATCAGAGATCGCATTCGTGCATCCGAGAATGCAGAGAACGACTCTGGACGGTGAGTCTTTATTTGTGCTATAGGCAACTCATATGTCTCCGGGGCGAATGAAGGAGGTATGTCTGAGAAGATGATACGAGAGTCTTTGTGTACAGAATGCTGATGCCGGAGTTGGAATCTGAGTGGGGCTAGTTCGGTAGTGCTTTGCTTGGATCCAAGCAGAGATAGAATGAGAGTGCTTAGTGTATTCGGAAGAAACTGTAGCATAGGCTCGTACGATGAGGAGAGGGTGAGAGCTGTGGAGAAAAGTTAGCGCATGGGTCGCGCGAGCTCCGACCCCCCGAGCGTCACGTGATTGGCCACGGCGGCCAGTGCAGTACGCTTGAAAAGAGTAAATTGAAGCCTTCCGGTGCTCATACTAAGACACCTACGAACTTCTCGCACACTTTGAAGCTCTACTCGCAAGTCTATCAACTAGTTTACGGTGTTCGACGTGAGCAAATGCCAAAGCAGACGATCAGCCACCGAGAATCAACAAAGACAAATACAAGACCATCGGAGCCCCAATTTCAATCCAGAGCGTCAGCCAGCGACGTCGACGACGCTCGTCACAAAACTCTACATCCCTCTTTCTATCGTGCGGTTCCTCGTAAAAACCATATTTTCTTAAAGATGACTAACGTGAACTCAGGATACAAGCGGTCTTGGGATGCTGCCAATGGCGACACTCATAAAAGAATACGAGAGGAACCTAAGGATTGGCGAGATGTTTATCTGAAGTCTCCTAAAAGAAGAGCCTCACCTTCTAGTGGCAGGAGAAATGGTCTTGAGAAAGGAGGAAGTGATAACAGCAGAAGACGCGACGATTATAGGAGACGGGATGATCGCGAATGGACGAGGGAAGATAATCGAAGAGCGAGCGATAGAGGCAGCGATTATAAAAGTAGAAGGGACCACAGAGATCGAGATCACAGGGATGATTCTCGGGGGTCAACCTCACGTAAATCCAATCCCGCTCCTCCGCGAAAGGAGACCGAAGAAAGAGAGGAAGGCGAGTGAGTATCACTCCAAGTGAATGCTGGTTACTTCCAACCGAAAATAATATCCACTCCTTCCAGGATATCTCCCCAAAGCCAGCCAAGTTCTACTCCAGAGACCAGAACTACCCCGCCTTCACCCAAAGTAGAAGAGCCTCCGGTGGCTGACATGGAGCTAGACCTACCACTGAGCCCACCACCCGTCGAAGACGTCTTGGCTGCTCGCCGCGCTAAGCGCCTAGCGATCCTTGCTAAATATACAGGTGTAGAAAGTGTGGATGCCACTCCCAGCCCTAGTAGTGCGGTTCAACCGCCTCCCCTTTCTTCTGGTGTTTCTAATTCTGCTACGCACCCTCCTAGAGTCAATAAGACTTCCGAACCATCCGTTATTGACCCTCCAAAGGTACTGGATGGCTTGTCGAGTAGGTATTTATACCTTTGCTCTTAGTCATTTGCTGATCGTGCCTTGATAATAGGCAGACGAGAATCTACGTCTCCGATGCCTAATCCGGCAGACTTTGCGCTTGCAAAAGATGAAGAAGACACGGGTGTTGAGGCTAAATTCGAGAATACAGGTGCAGAACAGATTTCAGCTGCGGACTATGACCCCAGTCTAGATCGACGGGAGGATGAGCAGAAGCGCGTACGTGATCCAGCGCCCGAAGTAGACATGGTCGTGGTGGAGGACGAGGAAGAGGAGGAGGAAGAAGTTGATGACATGTTTGCAGTAGCAGTAAGTGATACCCAGAGTGTGAAGAAAGTAAAGAAGAAAGTCGTGAGTTGTTCTGCTTTATCTGGCGTTATATTTTTATTCACTTTTAAACCGCTTCAAGAAGAAAACAATAGCTCCCGCCTTTATCACCACAACTCTAGATTCCGCTGCCGACCCAGAAGGATATTATACTATAATTCTTGGCGAACAGCTAGATGGTCGTTATCAGGTCTTTTCTTCCATCGGGAAAGGAATGTTTGCAAATGTCGTACGTGCTCGAATAATACAAGGAGAGCCAAATGAGATCGGTAGAGAAGTTGCAATCAAAATCGTTCGGTGTCAGGAGTCAATGTATGTCGTGCCGTCTTCAATTTTGAGTTTAAAGTTTTCATGATTGTTTTTCGTTAAGGTATCGCGCTGGCTTGAAGGAAGTTCAAATCCTTAACAAGCTAAGGCAAGCTGACCCAGACGATAAGAAACATCTTGTACGGCTTGAGAGGACTTTTGAACATCGAGGGCACTTGTGTCTCGTGTTTGAAGCAATGAGGCGAGTACTCTCACCCGCAGTTGTCGACGTTGACTGACTCTGTGGTTCTTCAGCATGAACCTTCGTGATGTAGTAAAGCGTTTCGGGAAAGACGTCGGGCTCAACATTCGTGCCGTTCGGGCTTATGCTCACCAACTCTTTTTATCCCTAAGTCTCCTTCGGAAAACAAACATAATGCATGCCGATATTAAACCTGACAATATCTTGGTACGTATCTAATGATCTAATTTGGCTTGCTCTCCTTGATACATATACTCCCCAAGGTCAACGACCAGAAAACCGTCTTGAAGCTATGCGATCTTGGATCAGCCTCAGATGCTGCAGAGAACGAAATCACTCCTTATCTTGTAAGCAGGTTCTACCGTGCGCCTGAAATAAGTGGGTATTTGGTTTCTAAAATATACACATTCTGGCTTACTCATGTGCGAACTCTAGTCCTCGGAGTTCCGTATGATCCCTCACTCGATATTTGGTCTATTGGCTGCACACTCTACGAACTTTACACGGGCAAGATTCTTTTCCCAGGCCGGTCGAATAACCAGATGCTTCTTCTCATGATGGAGCTTAAAGGGCGATTCAATGGGAAGATGATTAAGAAAGCAAAGTTTGGTGACATGTACTTCGATGAGATGGGTGGATTTGAGAGTGTGGAGTCTGACCGGATAACGGGCGCCGTATGTGTTTTTATCTCACCATGAGTGTTCTCGGCCGCCGTCAGCTGACTTTTATATGGACAGGCTGTTGTACGGAAAGTTCACATATCAAAGCCGACACGCGATTTACGGGCTCGCCTTATGCCGCCTGCGTCTGTGAAGCTAAAGGATGATGAAAGTAAGCTACTGGTGACGTTTATAGACCTGTTGGACAAGTGTCTTGCACTTGACCCTTCGAGACGGATCACTCCTAGAGAGGCGCTTGCACACCCATTTGTGCGCGGATGATCTTGGGTGTATCTGGGTCCTCCTCTAGTTACCTGGTGTTTAGACTGGGCAAGTCTTCCCTTCTTTCGACTGTTTATTCTCGTTTTTCCCGTTTGTATTTACAGATGTACTTTATACTCCATTAGAAATCGAAACAAGCAAACATACAACGTCACTTCTCTAGTCGTTAGCAACAATTGGGCTTCTTTGAGACGCATGACCTTCTCACCTGACCAAGTATCCCAAGTCATAAAGGGAGTTCATCATTCCACGCCAGTTTGAAGCGCTTTCTGGGTCTAGGCAGAGCTAATATGACTACAAGACGACTTCGTGGCATTTTTACGCATATACTACCCACCAAGTCTGCGTCGCCAGTAGAGGCGAAGGATAGTCACAAGCCCCTACCGACGTTTGACGAGCTTCCTGCTTTCAACAATCTACCTGGGTGTGCTTGGTCTGTGTGGGGCGCTGATGACGAGCTTGGGACGGTAAATTTGCTCACCGATCAAGTCGTCCAACGTGCGGCACGTGAGGAAATCCTGTGAGTAACGACATGTTCTTGCTGAGCCACAAATGTGTCCATCTCGCCGCTGAAAAACCAATACTGATGATCTGTCATTACAGCACAGGCAAGGCTGTTTCGTTAAATTGGTGAGTAGACGTCGTTCCTGATGCCCTTTACCTTTCTTACCGGGATTTCATGACAAAAGGCCATTGAATTTTCCGGAGAAGGTGACGTATAACATCATTGGCTGAGGCGTTGAGCGTTGATTCGGCAGTTCGAATAGCCCATGTACGGCCGCAAAGCGCCAGAAGTCATGATGAAGCTTCGTGGAGATAGACATACTACACGGGATGATGAAATTCATATTGTATGCACCCCATCTGTAGTTTTTGTTCGCTTGTTACGAGTACTGAAATGGTGAACCCCCAGAACACGCAATCTGGCACGCAATGGGACGGCCTGAGACATTTTGGCATCCATGAGCATGGGGTGTTTTACAACAAGTGATAATCATTTCCCTTTTCTCTTGGATTTTGTTCTGATAGTTTGGATCTTTTCCTCGCCTCAGTGTACAGGCTGACTCACTGCCGACGGGGTTCGTACCTATGCCAAATCCTCGTGAGATTGATCCGGCACTTAAGAGGATTGGAATGCAGAGTGCGTATTTGCCTCACTTGAGACTTGATTTCCGGTATGGCTTCTAATTTGACTTACTAGATTGGGCCAATCACGGCATCTGTGGTCGCGGCGTCTTTCTGGATTTGGTGCGTCACTACACTAAGAGTGGCTCGACGCTGCCCTATGATCCGTGGACGACTCACCCGATCACTGTGGCTGAGCTTGAGGCCTGTGCAAAGGAGCAGGGTGTCACATTTCGACAGGGGGACATCCTCATTATCAGGGTTGGGTTCATACAAAAGTATCACTCAGCAACACAGGAAGATAGAGATGGGCTGGCGTCAAAGCCAGAGACGTTGTTCGTGATCATAACAGCTGTGTTAAGGGAATGTGTTGCCGAACCTAAATTTTTTTTTTGTCTTTCAACTCCTTTGACAGCGCGGGAATTGAGCAATCAGAAGAGATGAAACGATTCTTGTGGTACGTTTGTGCTTGTCCAACCTTCCCTTTGAGATTTGGTTCCGGTGCTCACTGTTGGCTTTAGGAATAACCATTTCGCTGCTATAGCGTCCGATCAGCCGGCATTGGAGGTGGGGTTGCTTTGAATACCTCCACAAAGTGGAAGAGAAGCCAACTCACATGATGACGTTCTAGCGGTGGCCCAGTCCTGCAGGTGTGCCACATATGCATCAGGCAAGAGCTCCATCCCCTGTGATTCCCTCAATGGTCGCTTTTACTCATCCCCTATCTCTAGACTTTGCTTGGGTTCGTGCGCCGTTGTTTTACACCTTCTTTCCCTTTTTAATGTTATCGATCGCTTGCCTGCTATGTATAGATTATGGGGCATGCCTATCGGTACGCAATTATGTTGATCCGCGAAGGAGAGATCCGTATTAATACCGGCCTTTGCCTATAGGTGAATTTTTTGATCTCGAGAAATTATCGACGACTTGTGCCGAAATGGGAAGATATACGTTTTTCTTCTCGTCATGGCCACTCAACATGTAAGTGTTGATTCAACCGATGTGAAGCAGGCAGTCCACCTGATGAAACAACGCAAGCATCGGCGGCTGTGCGAGCCCACCCAATGCCGCAGTGAGTAGATATCTGTTGGGAATCCACGAATGCAACCACTGATCCACACCCCAAGGCTTACTTTTGAATTCGTTTACATCAACATGTCAGCAATCAAGTAGCACACACTCTATATGCATTGTATATATATTACGTTGTCCCAATATGACATGACATTGAAGCCTGATGAATGGGGGTGGTGTGCATGCTGTATACCCTTTGGACCCGGGAACGGCCATGAGTGGCACACTGATCGTTGTGGGTCCACAGCTGGGGTACAAAAAGACTGGATATGGCGAGGCGCGTGGCATGATCACGTGATGTCGTGGTTCTTTCAGATCAGAGCGTGTTTGCCCAAAACTGTTATTCACCTAGAGTCTTTCCCCTAGATCCAACTCTCTCCTAAGCCTCGTCGCCGGGGGAAACGATGAGCAGGAGAGAGTCGCGCGTCTCTATGGGAGCTAAACAAAACGATGCGCTCTTCGAATTCGAGAACTGTGAGTTGTCGCCCTCACCCCATTATAATCGCTCTGATGACTTTCGTTATGATAGTCAAAAAGAAATTCCTTCTCGCCAACAAACATATAACTAAGTGAGTCGCATTGTACGACGTCTTACTTAAGTATTTGCTAAATGTTGTTCTACAGGCTTAACTCAACCTTAAGTGTCCGCATTGAAGAGCTGAACGCCCAAATATCCTCGTTATATGTCGAGAACCTCCGTTTACGTGCATCAGAAATCTCTTTGGCAGCACAACTCAAGCGTGAGCGTGAAAAGACCCAGAAGGTCATGGCTGAGGCAGAAACGGCAGTACGTCAACCTTACAACCCTAGACATTGTTTATGTTGACTAACATATAACTGTTCCAGACTCTGAATCTGACAAAACACCTAGGGTACCTTCGCGAATCATTTAATATTCCAGTAGACTTCCCTCCCCCCGTTTCACCTCAGTCTCCGCGTGCACGTAAACCCCTCTCAAACCCCAACCCGAGCCCGATTACACTACAACCAAATCGAATCTCACGACCACCAAATGTCCCCGGAATCTTGGAAGACGATGAACCGTGTCAGTCGACATCTGATGAAGAACGCGAAAAACTCCATAGCCCTACTCTTCGTAAAATGAAGGGTCATTCCCGACTCTCGGCTTCACGCTTGCCTCTCCCATCCCGTGCAACTTCACCCCCACTGTCATCCCACCCGAGTAATATCGTGGTTACGACGCCCAATCTAATTTCCAACCCAAAGGCACGAACTCAGTCGCGACGGCAGAGTGGGCTTTTATCTCTCGATACCGAGTCTTTGTCCGTACCACGAGCACCGAGCCCAGCGTTCGGTTCGCCGGTCAGGAGAGAAGCGGGTTTGGCAGAGGAGGAGGAGGAATTGGCAGCTGTTGCTACACAATTACAAGTGACTGTTATGGATGTGGAGATGGCGGCAGACGTGAAACCTTCACCGAAAAAGCCACGGCGCAAGAGCCGTGGAAAGGAACCGGAACTTCCAGAAGAACAACGTCCTCCTGAGGAGGTTAGTTGGGCTCGGGAACGCAAGAGGACTAGGGAGAAGATGCACGAGGAAAAAGATGGTGGGGGCAAGCCTCACCTGAAAGAAGTCACTAATTCACGTGCTGCTCTTCTGTCTATAGACAATACTCGTGAGCGTTTGTATATTTCTGACGTTTGAATCCAATGCGTTAACAATATACCTACATTAGTTCACGACGCACCTGACATATCGTCTGGGCGAACGCTTGGAACGTCGCCAACACCCTCAGCACCGTCAAGATCTTCCTCGAGCCCTGCTCCATCCGGCGACCAAGAAGGTTCAGCCTTTGGCCGCGAACGCCGAGTGAGAAAAAGCGTCAACTACGCTGAACCGAAGTTGAATACGTGCGTGTCTTGACCTTGATCTTTTAGGTTCTTAGTCTAAAGTTCAAACGTGGGACTAGCAAAATGCGGAAACCGGATCCACCGTCTGGCACGGAGCCGAAAAGAAAGAGAGCCTCTGCGGCAGCTGTAATGTCTCGTCAGCTAGCTGAGGATAATGGCAATGATGCAGACAATGATACTGAGACGCGTTCGTCTCTCGAACTCCCTCTCCGTATCAACGGAAACACGATCAACCCAGAATCCTTCCCACTACCACCCTCCCGCCCGACATCTTCGCTGTTATCATTTTCTCCCCCTCCTGCCAGCTTGCATGCCTCCTCATCCTCATCCTCGGCGAGAACATCGGTAAAGCGAAAGAAGTCGAGACCACAGTTGTTATTGGATGACGACGAAAGTGATGGCGCTGATGCTGATGCGGAGTATGGCGTCGGGAGTACATGGATTAACTTGGAGAGTCGGAGGCGTGCTGGCACGGGAAGTGGGAAACGAATTGTGGCTGATGCTGATGACCCCAGGCGGCACAGCATGGCTGTTTGAGCCTATAGTGGACCTTTTGGATCGGATAATAAGTGGAATGTCTTGTTTCCAGCATATTGTCTCTGTATTTTACGACTTCCGATGAACGAGTTACGAAGCCGGGATATACATAATTTTTTTTGTTTATGAAGTCTACATCCCATTTTTCAAATGAGTACCTTTGTTGGTGCAACAATAGGACTGATAACCATACTGAAACCAGAACGCATACTGTATCCACAAACATGTAGATTGATCTATACAAATGTATATAATATATACAGACAACCCGTCAAGCTAAGAGAAGGCTGGGTATCATTGGTTGCCAAAACCATCGGAGCCCTCACTAGGATCCTTCAACCACCCCCCGTAATCGAGATCTTTTTCAATGAACTTGCTGACCAGATCAACCTTTCCATCAATGTCCAATTGAGAATTATATCCGGCTGTCCATCCAAAATCTATTGTAGCCTTACCTGACGCGGCAGCATCCTGTGCCTGCGTCGACGTGAACGGTGGTTCAAATCCGTCATCAACGTATTCTTCGTCTGAGTCAGATGCCGCAAGCGACGATAGCGACTTGGTTGGCGACGCCATGCCATAGTCAACGACTTGATCAAGTCTCAACTCTAAATCACCCATCTGGCTGCGCACCCGAGACACAGGTTCATCAGATGCGAAAACAGGCACTGGATCTGTTATTTCAGGTCTTGGCTCTTTTGACACAAGTTGCGATGGTATCCCTAAAGCCGACACTGGCTTGATTTGAAGTCGTTGTGGCGCTTTCGACCGTTCGGTAGGTGTCCCATGCTTTTGTTCAAGGGACGACTTTCTCTTCCTTGACGCTAACAGATCGGTGAGTTTAGGCAACTGAGCGTGTTTAGGAGTGATCATGATAGATGGAGAGGCGGTGGTCTCTTGGGGTGGAGCTACACTGTTAGGGAGTAGAGATGTATCAGAGTTGATGACAGGGAATTCTACACGAGCTTTCTTGATCGCATGCGGAGGCGTGTGAGATCGTGCCCTTTTCTCTACATTCCGTGTTGCGGTTGCAACAGAAATAAGCTCGGCCGTATCGTAAGGATCAGGATATGATAAAGATTCTAAAAGGACTTGATTTGGTTGTTGCTGTGATAGTCTAGGTTCGAAAGGGGAAAACGCACCATGAACAATTGGTTCCGGTTTATGCCGTTGATGATATTTTGTGTTTGGTGTTGAGACCGCCAGTTGGTCAGGAAAAGAAGGTGGGAGAAAAGACTTTTTCATGAGATGCGTTAGACGGGTAGAAGCTGAGAAAAATGTCGTTTTGTAACGTACGGTTTCAGATATGTCCTGGATGGTTTGCGGTTGTGGTTTAGTGGCAGAGCTGCCGACGACGGCAGGAGCATCTGAGCCAGATGCTCTGTGGTCGCTTGACGCTGATGGAGTTTTGGATGATCCAATATCAGTTTTTTGAAACTTTCCGGAAGATTGCGCTTTTTTTGTTAGCGCCGTACTGTAACGTTTCACAACCGGGAAACCAAGTGCAGAAGGTTCCCTGGGGTCAGGAATAGAAGCAGCATTTAGAGCCAGTGATGAATGATTTGTTCGAGTTCGATTCTTGTGTAACGGCTTGGTTTTGACAGTGGAGCGCCGTGACTGCAATGTGGGTGCCAAAGGTTCGGGTCCTCTGATATTTACATTCTGTTGCCAACTCTGTATCTTCTGCTTCAACTGGCGTTCCTGTCTCCATTTACCCTCCCACTCCTCCCACTCTCCCTCAGACTGGGCGTTTATCCATCCAGACATTGATTCAGCTTTCTCCCCATCAGCCGTCGCACCGAGCCACCTAAGTCGCTTCGTCGAGCTTAATCGCAGTAGTTGTACAATAAGGCTCCACTTGCCATCCGCAGGATCGCCATTCGCGTACTTGAATGCCTCACGCACTCGTTCTCGAAGAGCATCTACCTTTACTTGACTGACTGAGGCATTCTCACCCCCCACAGGAGAGCCAGACCGCGACGAAGGGGACTCTTGTACTATTTGTGCCAAGGCGATGTGTTTCCGCGAAAGATACTCTAGATACGCCTCTGGAACTTCTGCTTGAGCTGCGCTAGACGACACAGAAGGAGGATAAAATATAGGAGTATAGGGTGTCCTCTTTGTTGATTGAGGATGAGATGTGCTTGCAAGATCGCCAGACATTATACGAAAGATACAATTCACGGGAAAGGAGGTTGGTCGTGAACCTGGACCGTCACGTGACATGGCTTCGCCAACCTAATACCCGTCATAGCCGCCAAATGCCACCGACATATGCTCTTCATATCGTCCTCCATTTAGAGAGTCGGAGATTTGTAAATTACGATGGCAGACATCTTCAGATTCATCTCGCGTACTTGTTTTTTCCAGGCACAATGGTCGTTGGAGTGGCAGGAGGCTCGGAAGTGAAGAAGAATAAAGTTCCGAGTCATACTCGACCCCAGATGCAATAACTCAGATATCGTTCCCCGGATTTACATGCATTAAACCGGAAAATGGCGGATTCGGAAATACATCTAGCCGCTCTGCACAGAAGCACACCTCTCGAATTTATCAACTAAACAGTGTAGAT
>CEMU01567111.1:0-10943 GCA_900068965.1 Calocybe gambosa
GATCTGTTTTGATTAGCGTCGTCACGGAAGCAGATTTTAGAAATGAACAAAGCACATCTGAATGCTGACGGAAATGTGGAGAGGCGCGACTCCTTTGTTGTAATGGATACTTGCCCTGGTCAATGCTCTTTATGTTTTCTAGTGAATCTCGACCTGAAGAGATCCTTGTTTCAGACAAGGGAAGCGATGTCAGTTCTGACACGATCGAGGATTTTGATTTCGAGAGCGAAATTCGAAGACCAATTCCAGAACTAAAGAATACACTGACAAAAACTCCACTGGGTCATCCCAGATTTTCGGCACCTCTATCAAGTTTAGCTTTGGCGTACTCCACGCTCTACAGCTGGTTTGGAAACGAAGACGACCGTGATACCGCTATTATCTACCAGGCCGCCGCTTTAGCATCTCTATCCGCTTGCGAGCCCCCCTCTGATATCTCTGATAGTCAGGAAAGGCTTGCTGGACTTTATCTGGATAGATATGAAGAGCATGGGGAGATTGAAGATCTCCAAGCTGCCCTGCTTTATTATAAAGCTGCTGTTGACACATCCGCTCAGCATGTTGATCTCACCGACCGTTTATGGGCATTGCATGCCACATACATACATCGTTATCGTGCCCTTCATCACACTGCAGATTTTGATTCTGCTTTTCGCCTTTTGAAAACCGTCACTATCCGTACCCCATTGGGTCACCCCGCACTCTCATCTCGCCTGAGGAATCTTTCTATTCTTCACCTAGACCGCTACCAGAGAAACAGAGGCTTGGATGATACCCGAGCTGCGCTTATCTACGGCAAGGCCGCAGCCGCATGTGCGCCAAAAGGCGAGCCATATCATGTGGCCTCCCAGCTCGTCTTGGCAGATATCTACACCAGCATCTACGAACGATCAGGAGGACTGGACGATCTCGAGAAGGCCCTGAATCTAAGGAGGGCGGTTATAGAGCAAACACCTCCCGATGACCCCAAATATGCAAGTCACCAGGAAGATCTTGGAGTTTCTTATACCCAGCGCTACCAAAGACTAGGTGAAATAAAGGATCTAGAAACCTCCTTGGATTTGAAGAAGCGGTCAGTGATTGCCACACCTCTTGGAGATCCTGATCTTCCAGGCCGGTTACGAAATCTAGCAGTGTCATTTACCGACCGCTTTCAGAGACTAGCAACTGTTAGGGATTTGGAAGCTGCCTTTGTCTGCGGATGGGCTGCCGTGGATAGCACACCTCCAAGTCATCCGGCTCTTCCGAGTCGCCAGCAGAGCTTATCAGCGACTTACGCAGATCGCTATCAACTCTTTGGTAACTTGGAGGACCTCGAAGCTGCCCTGATGTATGACAAGAAACTCGTCGATGACACACCACTCGGCCACCCAGAGCTCGCCAGTCGTCAAAGAAGCTTGGCAGTAACATACACAGATCGCTATCAGCGGCTAGGCGAACTTGGAGACCTCGAGTTATCTATCCATTATGGCGAAGCTGCTGTTGAGAGCACAGATCCTAGCCATGCCGAGTACCCAGGTCGAAACCGAAGTCTTGCAGCATCTCATGTTGATAGGTATCAGAGACTCGGTCTACCAAGCGATATCGAAGCTGCAATCTCACGCACCAAATCTGCTCTAGATAGCATCCCATTGGACCATCCCGACCACGCGATATGTGAAATTAATCTGGCAATTTCTTACGTTCTTCGCTACCGAGGCACTGGAGACATGGGAGATCTCGAAAATGCCCTACGATGGTGTCAAGCTGCCGTTATCCATACCCCTGAAGACCACTCTGATTTACCATCCCGCCAGAGGAGTCTCGCCGAGATATACTCCGACCGATACCAAAGGTTGAGTGAAATCAGTGATCTCGAAAACGCTTTGGATCTCAAGAAACAAGCCCTCAAAAACCTACCCGAAGGTTCAAGGGACATTCCCGACTTCCAAACAAAGCTTGCCTCATCACACTTGGATCGCTATAGAAAGCTGCGAGAACCAGCGGATCTTGACTTGGCCCTTGATTTGAATAATGACGCTGTTAGAGCTACACATCGAGAAGATGTAGAGCTCTCGGCCCGTCTGCAGAGCCTGGCTGAAATTTACCTGGAGTGCCATAAGGATCGGGGAGGACTTGACGACCTCAGATCCGCTATAAAACACGATAGTGCTGCTCTGGCATTAACACCAGATGATCACGCGGACCTTCCAAGTCTGCAGCATAACCTGGCCATGTCGCACTGCGCCTGCTATACACAGCTGGGTCAGTGGGAAGATTTGAAAGCAGCCCTGAAGCATAGTGAGGCTGCAGTCACGATATGCCTGCCAGATTCACCAAAATTTCCCCTTTTCCAACAAGGCCTCGCCTACGTTTACGAGATGTTTTACGAAAACTCGCTCAATGAAGCTTATCGTGCGCAGTCTCTGCATCATTCCAAAGCGTCTCTACAGTCTTCCCATGCGCTACCAAATGTAGTTTGGCATGCAGCCATTTACATGGCAGAGTTGCACACCAAAACAAACTTACCTGAAGCTTTAGACGGTTACAAACTTGCCTTCTCTACAATTTCACAGCTTTTGTGGATCGGCAGTTCCTTGACGGCACGGCACGATAACCTCGTTCACAATGACATTTCGAGCGTCACGTCAGCATCTGTAGCCGCAGCTTTGAAGTTCCATCAACCATCTACTGCTGTGGAACTCTTCGAACAGGGGTTGTCTATCACACACCAACAGCGCCTGCAGCTAAAGGACGATAATTCCGCCCTTTGGGCGCTGTATCCCGAAGAAGCAGCTCGACTCAAAGCAATATCAGCAAGACTCCTACATGCCGAGGGGACCCAGACTGCCCGACAAAGTACTAGCCGCACCGTAACTTCCAATTCCTTAGCGATAGAAAGAGCCGAAATCATCCGCAAAATCAGAACTCTAGAGGGCTTTCACGATTTCTTATTGCCTGCGCCTTACCAAGGCCTTTCTTTAGCCGCCGAGAAGGGACCGGTGATTCTGCTCAACTCTACGAAGGCTAGAAGTGACGCGATCATCATTTTAGCCCCATCGATTCCTGCGAAGCACGTCCCCCTCCCCGGTTTTTCTTCGGATACCGCTGAACAAGAATTAAAGAGGATGAAAAATGCCCTCCGACACTATAACATCAGCTTGAATCGATATGCACGGCCTGCTAGAGCTGGTAGGGTAGCTGATCCAGCCAGCGAATTTAGTCACACTTTGGAGTGTCTCGGCAAATTAGTTATCGCCCCAGTGTTTGAAGAGCTCAAGAAGGTATGCCCCGTTTGTCAAGCTCATCGGCTGTAACTCTAATGCTGACCGAGTCTTTCCCCCCAAATAAAAATCCAAATAAAAAAAGAATGGTGTCCATGATGGCCGAATTTGGTGGTGTCCCTCGGGCGCTTTTAGTGCGATGCCGATCCATGCAGCTGCACCTGTTAGCACTCCGTACATTCATTCATACACTTTAACCCTCGGGGGCCTGGTGAAAGCCAGAAGTCAGACTTGGTCAGCCCCCGACAAATCCGGAAGTCGGACCATAGTCGGCGTAGGAGATATACCTGGGAGACCAGAGTTAAGACTGCAAATGGTGGCAACAGAGCTCCAAAAAGTCAAAGCTATATGGGGTGATAAAGGACGACCAGTCACCGAACTCGTTGATTCGGATGCCACCGTTCAAAATGTGTTAAAAGAGATTGAAGCAGCGTCGTGGCTGCACCTAGCTTGTCATGGTCAGCAGGATCCCGATCCGCTCAAGAGTGGACTGATTTTGAGTGATGGAAAGCTCGAGCTGGAAACTATCTTGAACAAGTCTTTGCCGAATGCCAAGCTTGTGTTTCTGTCAGCATGCGAGACGGCTATGGGAGATGCCCATCTCGTAAACGAAGCTATGCACCTCACTGGAGGATTTATCGTTGGGGGTTTTCAGGGGGCTATAGGTACTCTTTGGAGTATGGGTGACGCGGAAGGCCCTATGGTTGCGGAGGCAGTATATAAGAAGGTTTTCTCGGGCACTGAACCCGATGTGGCCCTAGCTGCCGAAGGATTGCATCATGCAATCACGAAACTCCGGAATAGCGGTTCGCCGCCGCACAGATGGATTCCATTTGTACACTTTGGTATCTAATAAGACAATGATCATGATTGGAGGATTCAACGTCTATAGTATGTCCATAAAAGTTCCCGTGATAAAAACCAGCAAAAATAAGAATATTATTGTATAATGCATCAAAGTCTGGTTTTAGTATGCGGTAGAGCGTCATATATTTTTTGTGCGAATCCTTTGGGATTTACTTGGGGTATCTGGAAGTTGTCAAAGACGATGAGATTGAAAGCACCGGTAATAAGGAATGTTGTGAGATATTACGTACATATTGACCAGCCCCTTCGAGGCGCGAGAATGACACAACGTTATATAATGCGTCCAGGACGCACTCTACCTCACCGTCCTTGCTTTGCCTGGGACTGTTATTCGTACTTAGCTTCATGGACATGATGTCAAAGCGAAGCAGAGTTACATACATGTAGTCGTGGTCGCCGCCGTATATGATATGTATGGGCAACTGTTCTGCAACGGTTCCCAAGGATTCATAAACATGGCGCAGGCCCACTAGATCGGCGTAGCTTGACTGCATGGATAAATAGTAAGGGAGAAGCAAGCGTAATTTCAGTCGAGGGACATACTATTTCTTGCATCCTGGTGCATTTAAGCGTTACTCCGGTTTTGTCAGGATAATGTGGCGTTGGAAGGGGCCGGATACCATCCTGCTGTATCATCATCAGCTGTCCCTAGATAAGCATCAAGATTCTGAGCGCACCACATATATTCTTAGAGCTCTGTCATCCCATGCTTTCCAAGGAAGTCGGCTCTTCAAATCTTTGTAAGCTGCCTCACGGGAAGGCCAGATGTCGCGTCGCTTGGCTGCCTCTTCAGCAAGGTGACCGGACTTGACCACCAATGTTTGGTTATCGGTGGTTACTAGCTCAGACAAGATGAGTGATTCAAAATTTATGCTTGGTGTATGGTCCAATGAGAGCAACCTGGTTGATTTTTTAATAGATCTGTGGGAGAACCAGGTCGCAACATCCGTGCTTACAAGCAAATCGCTCCCATTGCGCTTCCAACCCCTACCAACCGACGTTTGTTGAAGTCGATGTCCAACCCACGCACAACCCCCGTCAGGAAAGCATGCACAGTGCGACCATATTCTTCCCAGGTGACTGTTTGGTACAAAGAAGGGTCGATGAATCTGATTATCTAAGGATGGCATTTCTTACGTACACATTGGGCGGTACGCTTTCAATATCTGTTCGTTCATAATGAACGCATCTCCGTGGTTTGGTGCCTCAATCGACCATACTTCTCTGATTTTCACGCCTTTGTAGCCCGAGTAATAGAGTTCATCGATCACGGGCTCCCAGAGCTCCTTGTGGAAGCCAGCCGCATGAGTAAAAACGAGGGTGATCGCCGAAGTGTCATCGAGATATGCGGACTGAGGATCCCAGTAGCGCTTTGCGGCAAGGCAAAGAGGATACGCTGGACGTTGGTCAAAGATGTAGGACTGGGAGGTAACGATCATAGGTGGGCGAGCGCAAGAATATTGGTATTTACCTTGCCGGGTGAGGTCGAACTACTTATTTATACTCACTTGGACAGCGATTCCGGAAGATTGGATCACACCATACGACTATACCCGCATCACATCGTCCTCGTGTCAAGGCATCTTCATTATTACATCATAGGCGAGCGCTGAGCCGTTCTGCTTCGGACATGATTAATGATAGACCAAGTGGACTTATATGAAAAGTTAACGCGCCATACATATTTGCAACAAAGCGACGTACTGCTCGGCAATGGATCTTACTAGAAACTTCTTTCAATGGAACCTGATACGTCCCTTTCGCCCGGACCTGGATTTACGCTACGAGGAGCTTCGTTTTCACACAACTTCCCCCATCTGTGCAGCCCCCATATGCAATTTTGAACCCTTAATTGGCTGATGGATTTACTATCTCACCGGGGATGCCCCCCGAGGTCGGTGACTCGGTGGCGAGGCTTTCAAAGCAGCGCCCAAATCACATGATGGCTGCCTTTCTTTAATTAGGCTTGTCTTCGCTAATCACTACCTTATGTACAGATCTTAATTTTCCGAAACCCATTGCTCTAAGGCAGTCCTCAAGTACATTTCCAGGGCCATTTCGATTTGAGTGAAACGGATCAATCTTGATCGGAGCGCGCCACGCGAACACCAGCGCTACAGCATTACAGCTGGCGCTTCGTTCATGTTAAGGCTGGATCTTTCATTTTATCATGCTCTCAGCCGTGTAAGCTGCGAATTAGCGGCCAAAATTGCTTCGAATTTCGAAGTTCGAACCTAATATCGGTCACGCACTGGATGTTGATTTGTGATATCATGTGAAAGGTGCTTCGGTTGATATATGACCGAAACATATATGGAATTAATGCTTCTGGGACAGCCAGAATTTTTCCAGGAATGAATGAGACCCGAAATACTACCAATCTGAACCGGCGAAGTGTATGGTCACCCAAATCTGCATCCTCATTTGTACAGTGAGCTTCTCCTCGCAACAATATCTCCTCGTCTCAATCCATTGCCGTTAACACGCCATGATATTCTCATAGGCATGTCCACTTTCATCAACTTGTGACAGAAACTCTACATGCATGAGAGAACTACCAAATTCGAGGTGATGTTAAGCTGATAAGATTAGATCAGATCGAGTTTATCAGTTCATCATCTTAATCGTTCCTCAAGCACGCTGACCACGGTAATGTTTCCTGCTGCTAATCTTGATCACTACTTTTGCATGAGCGACGCCGACACTCCGCTAGTCCCGTGGCTAACGGAGTTGTCTCAGGAAACGTAGGTACACGCGCTTCCAGCCTCTTGCACACTGCCGTCGCTATAGCTCTTCATTTGTAACGACAAAAACAACGAGGACGACACTAAGGAAAACCGGGAATCCTAGTGGGCCCTTAACAGTGATAACTCATTGTTGTTAAGCGCCAAGGAGTGCACATGATGCTATGTACCACGAGGCGTGTGCGAGGGCGTTTGGAACAGCCACAGTGCCAGATTCTATATAAATGGGCGACCCGCCATGATTTCGTCGTTTCCCCTGACTTTCAGCGGCTTACACAGTAAACCTAGCAATCAATATGAGGTATTTTCGGTCTCCCTTACGGTGGAAAGTAGGCTAACATTGCTGCAAGTCAAATCATTCTTACAGGTAAAAGATGCCCCTAGTTCTTTTTGCTCGTAACAATTGATGTCTCACTAGATATTGTTGTTGGACACTTTCCCAAGTCTACAACGGCACCTTGCTTCTTACCTGATGAACGCGCTTTTATCGACATCTTCAGTGGTGAAGATGCCATGATTCTGAGGCAGGGCGGCAAGACAACCCCCCCGTCTCTTAAGATCAGGCGCCTCGGACCGGTAACACAGATACCTAAATTGTCTCAATGGGCAACAGAGGAGCAGTTTGAAGTGTGAGTAGAGCACTTAACGACTGAATCTGATGACCGACATTCAGTAGGCCGCTCAACGTTCGGTCTTTACGGATAATCGTCTCGGTTGACAATCCGAAGTTCGGGTATCTGCAGGCCGGTAGTATTGAGTTGGGCGTGAACTACCTGAGAGATCTGTCGCTCCGTAAAGATAATAGTAAGAATCTTCTCATTCACGATCTCAAAAGCAATCTCTAACTGTTTTTTGGTTCAAAGGATTTGTCAAAGTGCTTGCTTCCTCGAGCAACAATGCAAAACTTTTCATATCATCAGCATGCTTGTATGTGACTCCTGATGAAGAGCTAACTCCAAACGGTACGTATAGTGGTATACTTGAGTTTCGAGTCCCTTACAAAAATCAATAACCAGTAGGGCATATACAAAACAACTCGATGTTGCAAGGCGATAGCAGCAAGTCGGACCGGCTTGGAAAAAGCGGGAAACATTTCCTACAACGATTTTTACGCTCGAGGCATCTAGAGGACATTGACAAGGCTATTTCTCATCTCAAGGGTGCTATTCATCTTACTTCCAATGGCGATGCTGGTCATTTGGACGACCTTGGAACCTCTTTCTTATATCGCTTTATGCATTCGGGAGACCTAAAGACATTGATGAAGCTATCTCCCATCACGAACATGCTCTACGTCTCACTCCAGATGGCCAAGTTGACGAACCTCGCCGTCTAAATAACCTTGGAACTTCATTTTCACGCCGCTTCCAGCACTCTGGACATTCAGCGGACATTGACCAAGCTCTCCGTCTTTATAAACGTGCTATGAGCCTCACGTCAGAAGGCCACAGTGACAAGCCTAGTTATCTAAACAACCTGGGAAATTCTTTTTTGCGCCGCTTTCGGCATTCGGGTGACTTGACGGATATCAACAGAGCCATCACTTTCCATGAACATGCCATGGCTCTCACTCCAGATAGTCATGTTGATAAGCCTGCTCGTCTGAATAATCTCGGGGGTTCATTCTTGCGCTGGTACGAGCATTCAGGAGATCTTAAGGCCATTGATAAAGCTATCTTTAATTATGAACGTGCTGTGGGTCTCACTCCAGATGGTCACGCTGACAAGCCTAAATGTGTGAGCAATCTTGGAGCTTCATTCCTACGCCGTTTCGAGCATTCAGGAAATCTGGTGGATGGTGAAAAAGCTATTTCCCATCTCAAGCATGCTATTCGCCATATTCAGGATGGCCATGCTGACAAGCCTGTTAGCCTGAACAACCTCGGGAATGCGTTCTTGCGCCGCTATGAGCACTCGGAAGATTTATCAGACATTGAAAATGGGATCTTTCATCATGAACGCGCCGTACATCTCACTCCAGATAGCCACTCTGATAAGTCTGGTTTTCTAAATAACCTTGGAAGTTCATTTGTGCGTCGTTTTGAGCGCACAGGAGATCTGACGGATATCGAGGAAGCTATATCTCACCATGAGCGTGCTGTGTTTCTCACTCCAGATGGTCATGCTGAAAAGCCTGGTCATCTAAACAGTCTTAGAGTTTTACTCTCGTTCCACTTTGAGCATTCTGGGAATTTGGTGAGCATCGACAAGGCGATCTCTTACCTTCAACGCGCTGTGCAGCTCACATTGAATGACCATGCTGAGAAACCTGCTTATCTGAACAGCCTTGAAAACGCATTTTTGCATCGCTTTGAGCGCTCAGAAGACCTGATGGACATGGAGAAAGCCAACTCTCATCATGAGCGCGCTGTGGATCTTACTCCAGATGGTCATGCTGATAAATCTCGCCGGCTGACGAACCTTGGAAGTTCATTCTTAAATCACTATGACCACTCACAAGATCCGTCAAAATTTGAGAAGGCCATCTCTTGTCATAAGCATGCTCTGTCTCTCACTCCAGATGGTCATACCGACAAACCTAAGGGTCTGAATGATCTGGGAAACGCATTTCTGAGCCGCTTTAGGAACTCTGGAGATCCGATGGATATCGAGGAAGCTATCTCACATCATGAACGTGCTTTGTCTCTTACTCCGGATGGTGATGCTTACAAGCCATCTCGATTAAACAATCTTGGATTGTCATTATCACGCCGCTTCCGGCACGCAGGAGATCTATCAGATATTAACAAAGCTATATTTCATTATGAGAACGCTGTGCGTCTTACTCCGGATGGTCATGCTGCCAAACCGGATTATCTTAACCATCT
The DNA here is from genome assembly GCA_900068965.1 of Calocybe gambosa. Classification (NCBI taxonomy): domain Eukaryota; kingdom Fungi; phylum Basidiomycota; class Agaricomycetes; order Agaricales; family Lyophyllaceae; genus Calocybe; species Calocybe gambosa. Next base: position 9,703 of record CEMU01567111.1, read on the forward strand.
TGGATATTCTCTCCTCCGGCGATTCCAACGCGTGGGTGATGAGACAGATTTGCAGTTATCAATTTCTTCATTCAAGACTTGCGCTGAATCTTCTGCTGGTCCTCCTTCCGTTATGTTTGAAGCTGCTCTTAATTGGGCGCGCCTATCTAGTCAAGCAGCCGATGTTTCTGTTGAATCACTACCAGGATTTGAGGCTGCGATCTCACTCCTTCCCCGTGTTGCCTGGCTCGGTCAATCCGTATCTGCCCGTTATGAGAATCTTGCTTCTATTGGAAGTGTCGCCACAGAAGCTGCTGCTACTGCTATTGCCTCCGAACGGCTAGATGTTGCACTTGAATGGCTGGAGCAAGGTCGCTCCATTGTTTGGGGCCAGCTTCTCATTCTACGCACCCCAGTTGACAAACTTCATAAGGTAGATGCTAGTCTGGACGAAGATCTAGTTGTGACAGCACGAGCATTGGAAACCACAAGTACCCGCGATGACAATCATAAGATGTCTGAAAAGTCTGACATCACACTCTCGCTTGAGGCGGCTGCACAAAATCATCGCCGCTTGGCTGAGAAATGGGACAATTTGCTGAAGAGAGTACGCATGCTTCGGAATTTCGAAGATTTCTTGCTTCCCAAGAAGTTATGTGCACTCTCGAGAGCGGCGGAATCTGGCCCCATAGCTGTCATTAATGTTCACAAATCTCGATCCGATGCTCTCATAATACTTCCTGGCCTCGACGATGTCATCCATATCCCACTCGATAACAGCCTGTATGATAAGGCATTGAGCTTGCAGCTCTCATTGGATAGTGAACTTCGAGCAGCCGACATGGGTGTATGTGCTGGCCGACTCCACCTCCTATATTGGGCGACCAAGGATTTTCCAAAATTCTAGCGAGTCTTTGGACTGACGTTGTACAACCAGTTCTAGACGGCCTAGCATTTACAGTATGCTTAATCTTAGTTTCAACTTTAAGCATATCATTGATTGGAAATTTCCAGACCTCAATCACGAGCTCTGATCTTCCTCGAATTTGGTGGTGTCCGACCGGACCACTTACTTTTCTGCCGATCCATGCTGCCGGCCTTTATGACCAATCTCCCTCGGGGTCCAACATCTTCGACTTTGCCGTTTCCTCGTATACCCCCACTATCACCGCTCTGCTTGAGGCATCTCGAGAAGTCCCAATGACATATAAGGGACTTCTTGGAGTGAGCCAACGTAGTACTCCGGGGCTTAAGGAACTTCC
>CEMU01567128.1:10672-65482 GCA_900068965.1 Calocybe gambosa
TTCCTATCCCGTTATCCTGAAAATTGAACGCGTAATGGTTATATCTTTGAAAACCATTGTTGCCATTCCAGAAAAAGGGCTGCGAATACAAGTTCTACACCGAGTTTCAGTCTCATGAACCCGAGTTTGACTACCTGAAGTCGCTGGAGATTGAGGAAAAGATTAACAAGATCCGGTGGTGCAAAAGGCAAAATTCGGCACACTTTTTGCTTTCAACAAATGGTGGCGTCTTTTGATCATTCTTGTCTCCCGTAATCTAATCAAGTGAGACAGACAAAACCATAAAACTTTGGAAAGTCTTTGAGAAATCCCTCAAGGTGGTTTCAGAATCCAATCATTACGATGGTCAACGTACTTTACCACCCCCTACATCTCCCAGTCATTTGAGACTCCCCCGTATGTTGCAACAAGATAACATTATTGCGGCAGTTCCACGCAAAGTTTACAGCAGTGCACATACGTACCACATACATTCCATTTCCGTCAATTCGGACCAGGAGACATACATTTCTGCTGATGATCTGCGGATCAACCTGTGGAACCTTAACATCAGCGACCAGAGCTTTAGTAAGTTTGTACTTCTTTCATGATCATATCGCGATTTAGGTCTGACACTTTGCTCTAATAGATATAGTTGATATCAAGCCAGTCAATATGGAGGAGCTGACTGAGGTCATTACAGCCACCGAGTTTCACCCGACTCACTGCAATTTGTTCATGTATTCAAGCTCAAAAAGCAACATCAAACTGGCGGATATGCGCGACTCTGCTCTGTGCGATAAACATGCGAAATGTATATGGTGCAGCTAGTTTTTGTTTTGATTTTTTAAATTGACCTGGTATAGGTTTTGAAGAGGAGGAAGATCCATCCACACGGTCGTTTTTCTCAGAGATCATCTCGTCCATTTCGGACGTCAAATTCAGCCATGACGGACGGTATATACTATCTAGAGACTACCTATCATTAAAGATCTGGGACATCAATATGGAAACACGACCTGTCAAGACCATTCCGATTCATGATCATCTGCGGGGAAAGCTCTGTGACCTGTATGAGAATGACTGCATTTTCGACAAGTTCGAATGTGTTTGGGGTGGAGATGACAAGTACGTTCCCCGTTGTTTTAGGTGACGCTTTCGATCAAGAAGCTGATGGCCTCTATCTCTCAACATAAGACACGTGCTAACAGGGTCTTACCACAATTACTTCCGGATATACGATTCAGACACGCTCGGGGACGTTTTGCTGCAGGCTGACAAATCGGCATTCAAGGCGAAGAAGGTCGGTGGGCCGTTGGGTAAACCAGGTATGAAGAATGGGACAAGAGGTGGAGGGTTGAGAGATGCGATGCAACTTGATACGCTTGACTTTAATAAGAAGATCTTGCACGCAAGCTGGCATCCTAGGGAGAATACCATCGCCGTAAGTTGATTTTTTTTTCTTTAATTCAAAATTAGCGGAAATGCCTATCCGGTTTTTTTTTTTTTCTTCTAGATTGCTGCGACGAACAATCTGTTTTTGTATAGCGCTGCATAATGAAAAAGATTCTACTATATTGACTTGTAATCGATGAGGGAGTCACGCGACTAGATCTAGCAAACGAGGTCATCTGATCATAGCCCATCATAATAATAATTAAATTTTTTTTTTCTTTTCCCTTCTTTTTGATATTCCACTCAAAAGCTACAACCCGCCCCAATTCTGGATTTAATCTCCCCCTCATGTTCATCACATATCTTAAATGGAAAAAAATCATTTCTTTCGTACGTTTTCTTTTCTTATAAAAAATTATCGGTTCTTATCATCTTCATGCTAGCCCTTCCAATTCAATCGCCCTGCCCGCCTTCTCCCTCCAATACACCTTCTTTCATAAACGAGCCCCATCCAAACGTCGAAGACGACAGCCATATCTGTCCAGTTTGCGATGGGGAATGTACTTGCAACAATCCATCAGCCCCCCTGCCCTTACTTCCATCTTTGAAAATAAAACTTACCGTTCCACAAAGCATCCTCGGAAAACGTCGAGCTCCACTCCCTTCTTTTCCCAACAACAACAAATTCAAGAGTCTCCAAGGGACGACATCCGTCGCAGGAAAAGGCGGAGATCCATCATCTTCAGCTCCCCCACATCCTCCAAAACGCAGAGGTCGCCCCCCAAAAGCAGTTGTCGCCGCCCGCAAACTTGCTGCAGCTAGATCTTTAGCCGACACCCACGCGGTGTCCTCATTGCGACCCAAAAGTTTATCTGTCAAGCAGAAGCAAATTTCAAAATCGGCCATCGTCCCTGCCTCTCGTCGCAAAGGCAAAGGCAGGTTGATCAATTTGTCTTCGGACCCGAGCGATCACGACGATGAGTCTGACTCTAACGACGACAACGACGACGACGATGCTGACTCGCAATCCGGTCGCTTCCCAACCTTTGTATCTGCATCCGGGTTATCATCTCGCGCATCGTCATCGTCATCATCACCCTCGTCCGGCGATGACCTCTCCGATTTTGATGATAGCGATTTATCCATAGAGGACGAAGAAGAAAAATTCATCCTCTCCCAGATGCAGGATCGGGAAGCGCGTCATCGGCGCGAACTTTTGGGCGACAATGCGCCCAAGAAAAGAGACCCAAACAACGCGTGGGTCATCAGACCGCGCAAAAAGAGCGTGGGCCCTAGCGATGCTGAAATGGATCTAGACTCAGACGCGACTGTAGATGATGACGAGGATGACGAGGATGACGAGGACGGTGACGATGAAGACAATGAAGACGCAGATGAAAAAATTCCCCGCAGTGGATATATCGGCATGGCCACTGGTTGGTCAGAGGAGGACGAAGAGTCTAGTTTTGACGCCGATCTTTTCTTTGCAAGCTTGTATGATTCAGAGAGAGAGGGAGAAGGCGATGGTGCCCAACCAACTTGCACCTCTGGCGATGAAGGCGATCATTCCGATATCGAGTCTGTAGATGTGTCGACACCTATCGTACCATCAATGCCACCCGAATTTGAAGTCACCGAAGGCTGGGATGGCCAGATCATGTTCACCAACGGCTTCCGGGACGGTCAAGGATTGGTCGATATGCACTTTGAAGCCCACGCGGCATCCCTTGCAGAGTCTAGCTCGTCTCCAAGCACCGACCAGAGCGACCTCGACATGAACGTCGACACGGGTGAGGACGACGAAGGGTACGAGCAAGATGTAGACCTAGGTAATGGGGATACAACCGACGAGGAACTCGTGGGAGATGACGACCTTCCCAACGAGCGCGCCATGAGCCTCTTTAGCCTTCCCCTCTGTGTCTCTGCCATCAACCCCATGTCTACCATGAGTCCTACCGTCAGCCCGGCCCCGTTGGATCGTAAGCCATTTGGGCTATTACGTTGCCTCGATTCGTCGCCGAATCCGGCCGATATCCTTTCTGGAAAGGTCTTCTGCGATTCTGATGAAGACTCTGCGATAAGCTCTAGTCGTCCATATTCCGATGCACCCGAAGTTAGGAGTGGTGGCGGTCCACGCACTGGCCATTTCGAGATCTCCAAGGGGTCTCGTCAAGCCGTCATTAATGACCTTCATAAAGACATTCCGTCCCCACATCCGAGGTTCCACCGCCGAAAATGCTCGTCTATTCTCCATAGTCACCACAGCGTAAGTTTTTTGTTTTGTTTTTGTTTCTTCGGTGTCTCGCCCCGCTGTATTTGGCATTTTCTTATCCTCTTCTTCTAGATTGGTTCTCTAGCCGAACTTTCGCTGAAATCGCCGACGTCCGGATGCGACGACCAAGTAGTCATGACCTCCCCAGACATGGTCAGTGCTGACATCGTCGACCTCAATGATGTCTTGGAGGCTTCTTTTATGGACCCGGAACCTTCAGATCCTCAATCCATCTCGACCAACACTGAATCTCGCAGCAAGCAGATTAAAAACTTTAGCCACCGGTGGGATCTCATGTCGGTCGGTGCATTCCGCCAGAACCGTACAACGGACGGTGCCGCGGGTTGGGGATCACCCAGCACCCCTCCAGCCGCGAAGACTAATTATGGAAACATGATGAAGTCTAGTCCCCTCAGCACCATGCTTTGGCAGAGCAAAGCCGGGGAAACTCGGAGACGCTCACGCAAAAAGAGCGTCGTTATCTCACCCGTAATACTCCCGGTACACGATCGTGACGGCGATCGCACACCCACGAACATGCCTCCATACAATCAGCTTCCGCCTCTCCACAATCGCCGCCATCACGATCATTATCCTCAAAGGAGCCGTAAAGAGCTCAGGCGCGAGCGTAAACTTCAACGCAAAAGCTATGGGCCTGTCCATCATCAGCACCAAAATCATCAGCATCACAGCCATCATCATCATCCCAACTTAAAGACTCGCAGCACGAGCTCTTTGCAACGCATGAACTTCTCGTCTTCCGTCCCACCTTTGAACCTTTGACTATTGAAAATCATCGCCGTGAAATCCACTCCTAACCCCCCGTCATCATCTAAGAAACTTTCTTTTCTCTTCCTTACTTTTTATGATCAGCTTTTTTTGATCAACTTACTCACCAATCACCCATCTCCCTCTTGCTATACTGACCCAAACATCTCTCGGTGTTAGCCAAAATCTGCGAATATTCCTGCATTGCGGTTTTTCTCATCATGACACATTTGTAATCGTCCCATACAATTCAGAATGCGGCAACCCCGCTGTTCGTCTTCCAACTGTCCTCAGCAGTAGTATCTTGTTTCAATGTTCTATCTGTACATTACATCCATCCCCATCCCCAGTCTATCATGAGCCCGGTTACATTCAGACCTTTCTTGACACTCCAAAAGCTTGTCTACTTCCCAATCCATTCTGTCAACTGCATCAAAGACCATCCAATCTCCTCCCCAGAATATCATCATTCAATCCTGTTGTTGCCCAATCCTTTATAAAAAGTTGTACTTATCAAGGTGAAGAGATGTAAATAAAGAAACTCCATATGATTGAACCTTTTAAGTTTCGATCAGAGCGATGGGGGCTTTATTACTTGAACACGCGATAGATCCTCGGCATCGGACTGAGCTGGGGCAATCATTCTACCTATCAGCTCCTTCTGTCGCTCATTTCCGGTTTCCATCAGCGCCTCGAGTGTCGTCAGTGCACCAGTCAGGTTAAGCACCGGAAGCGTCTCCCAGGCAGGAAGGGTATTATTGGGTAGCTCCAATAGACCATTTGTCGAAAACGGCGACGCCGAAAGTTGCATCAAAGGAACCATGAACAGTTTTTGCTTCTCTTTCGAGCGAATCTTCACATGTGAGCCGACTTCCAGATGGTTTGTCGATAAGGAAACAAAACCAGGAAAATTCGGATATAACATGACATAGCCACGTAGGTAGGTCAATTCGATGAAGTACTTCTTCCATGACTTGGTCCACTTATTGGAGCGTACGTTTGGTACAATGTCCATCTTCACGCCATATTCAGAAAGACGGATTGAGAGGTAAGAATGAAACTCCTTCCAGTGTTCAGGAAAGTATACAGCGCCCCAACTACAAGGAATTGGAGAAAGGTACGGTGTGTACTTGTCGAAAGACTTGCTGCTACTGAACAGAGCAGGCGCGTCGAAGGAACGCCGACCTTCAGGCGGTAATTCAACGATTTTCTGTTGGTAGAGGCTGATGCCGAACATGTTCGGCGATCTGTCTTTTCCATTGCCATACCTTTTTGAAAAACAATAGAAAAACGGCAAAAAAGATACGAGGAGGCGGCGCGGCGCACCTGTATCGAAGAATAGTCATCTTCGCCCATGCGTAGAATAGCGGAGATAGTTCCACGTCGTCTTCCAACAGCAAGCCGTACGTGTCGTTTGACTGTGGATACCACGATTCTACAACGGCTGGAAGAAGGCCACCATGCATTATACGGCGATGTACAAACATAGCACCCCGACTCCATGAGATATTTTCAACAATCTTGAGGGTTTCCGTATCAAATGACTGCTCGAGGTTAACACGAAGATCGACTGTGTCTCCAAAAAAGAGCCCAGTAGAAATGGAGGCGATGAGACGCGCCAGCGACTTTGGTCTATCCTTAGTAATTACACTAATATCCAATCGTGGAACATTCCAGTCTAATGTTTCAGATTGAGCTGGAAAACAAGGGACACAGAATTAGACGCACTACGCCATTCAGTCAGAGAGAGTGAGCCCATCCACTCTGAATTAGGAAGATCCTCCTGTGAGAGTTGGACTATAATAGCCTCCCCATATACATTTCTTATCAAGTTATATAAGGAGCGATAGAAAACCGTGTTGCTGAGGCGAGAGACGATGACGTCAACACTGGGGATAGTACTGAACCATTCTTCTATTCTCTGAAGGCGAAGGATCCTTGACGAAGTTAATGAGGTATAAGTCAGTTTGCAATCCCTTGTCGTGAAGTAACGCAAAGTCTCGTCCGAAGATCTAGTTTCGGCTTCGTCATAGATACAGGCATAAACAATGTTGCCATGACTCTGAAGCCTGCATAAGAGAGTGCTAATGCTGTGAAAGTCTTCAAGGCTAGCAAGGAATGCAATGAAAAGGCCTGCATCTCGAAGGCCAGCCGGGTCATGATTTGACTCCGTAGACTTGAAAGCCTTATCACTGAGTCCGAGCGCAGGTGTTGTCGTAGACTCCGAAATGTCTGGGAACATCCAGTCGCCTGTGCTGAAGACCAAGCCACTAGATCCGTTGCCATAACATCCAACGATATACTCACCCAAGGACATCCATGAAGGGAACCTGTAATTACGGAGCCTGTAATTATGGAAGGACGTTGCAAAATTTGTGGGCATGACGAAGGGAGGAAGCATGTATAATGCAGGTCTTAAGTATTCATCCGGCCTAAGAGTGCAAAGCTCGGTGGCGTTATACGAAGTTAGGCAGACGCCCCTAGGGCCATAGGGCAATGAGATAGCTGGGGGTCTGAGAAGAACACCACAGGAACCAGTGGTAAGCTGGGACAAACCGTGATGATCCATGAGTAAAATCCATTCAGTGGATACTCGAGAAGCTGTTTCAAAGAGGTCAACCCAGCTATCATCAATAGTCGTAATTTCAAGCGTGATATCCGGATAATCGGTACTTGTGGATACTATATCGTTGAGAGTAAAACGAACATCTGGTGCAATGGTTCGGGGGCAAAGAAGGATAACCTCGCGCAGTTGTGACTGTCCTTGGAAGGGTGAAAGCAGATTGACAAGATTACGAAGCGAATCTCGCGTAACTGGCAGCATAGCAGTCAGCTGGAAATCCAGAACCTTTGTCGCATTGTTATGCAAGCCGTTGCATCCGTGTGTGGCGCTGTCAACAACAGGTTGAATTTTGAGCACGTTGTGGTCAATTTCGGACAAGTGTATGCCATGGATATAGCTCGAAAGAAGAATTATGGCGGGTATAGAAAGGCATGAATAGAGCCATAAGTGTTGCGAGAGTACTGGTCTTTTCATTACTGAGTGGATGGGGAAGAACGTGTTGGATTGTGTTTTCCCACGCGATACGATTGATCATAGACAAGTTTATGTGCTCGTGTACATGGCCTAGTATTACATTCTTATCTTCATTGGAATTTGCGTGCCTACTACTAAGGAGACAGTTCAGCACCAACAAAACCTATGCGAAAGATGCTCAAACACCATGACCAGAATGGATGCAGATCGAGCACTTACCTCTCGTTGAGCAGCCAAGAAACTTGACTCGAGTCTTCCTCGCCGTACCATTTAAAAGCGGGTACATGTTTCTCCCTTTCAAATGCACTCCCACCCAGTGAAATTGCAATAGGTTGGAGTTCAGGCGGTATATTGTAGACTTCAACTTGTTGCATACCATGCTTGCTCGCTGCTGCGAAAATCATCCTTGACAATCTTTCAAAATTGTCAGGGCTGCAACGCAGACGCGTAATAAAAAGGGTTTTCGGTCCAGGCGGTCGAACTTCATAGGTCCAAGTCGCAAATGTGTTGGGGTCTTCTTCAAGCCCTGAAGCAGATTTAGCTATGATTCCCCAGTGCTGAACAGCAGGAATCAATTTATCCGTGAAGAGTTTCATCCTACGATGCTGAAATGCTGCTACTCCTTTATCGGGTAGGAATGCGAAAGAAACTTGGTGATTCCGTGAAGGTTTCAATGTTCGCGCAATCTGGTCTGCGTCCTGATCCCACAAATCCATGACGTGCTTCTCGTCTAACCACACCCAGTCATCTGATTCTCCTACAGGCGGAGCATCTCTAATGACGCTCCATATCATCGAGAACGAATCTCTCGAAACCCAGCCTTGCCCGCCGATTGTAGGACCACATTTATCATAGTAACGGGCTCCAACATCACTCCAGAGGGCGGAGAACCGACCATTGCCTGCATTTTGAACTTTAGGAGGTGGCGAACCCCATTCCGCGGGAAATTCAGTTCTAGACAGTAAAATTTCGTCTGCTATAACCCAGTGTAACAAGCGCATCAAGTGTCTGGCGTATCCTCTGCCTCGATAATGAGGCGGAGTGAAGAGGGAAGCAAGTCCGTAGCAAGTCATTCTCTCTGGGGGCTTAGGCCCTGAGTCACTTTCTGAGGGTTGCTTCCAGATCAGTCCTTCGCGTCGATAACTGCAAGCCAAATGAAAATAAGAAATGATACGCAGGCTATTGATCACTACGTTTCAATCGAAGACGCAAAGTTTAGTGTTCGTGGGTCATCTCGAGGTGCGAGCACCCTGTGCCACGGGGAAGATATTAGAGCCTAGACAGATCTCAAAGGCAATTGCAGCGCTCAGTGCTCACCACGTAATAAATTTCTCATCTCGGGCGTTTTCATCCTGATCTGTTTGTGCGTCTCGAGCTAGGTATTCTTTAGTAGACATCTCCTTCCCCCATTCTAAGAATGTCCTGCGTCTTGACTCTAATACTTGTTCAGGTGTTGCAACAAATAACGAGAGCGAGGATAGATTTATGCTAATACTTGTCAAATCGTCCATGAAAGTTGTGTTCAAAGTCAAGGTCTCGTAACACATACATACAGAAGTAAAGCGTATATAGCCTTGCTCGCTGCACTACTTACGGATCTGCATACATATATAGGTATATAACTTTATTCAGAGGGACGTTTCAACACCAGCAGAATCTGACATGCGAGATGTGAGTCAAGGCGTTTGATATACATAATTACCTATACAGCACTTACCTCTCATTGAGCAGCCAAGCGACCTGGTTCGAATTTTCTTCACCATACCATTTGAAACCAGGTATATGTTCCTCTCTTTTGACAGTGATTCCACCCAGTGTTATCGTGTTAGATTGAAGTTCAGGGGGTAGATTGTACACTTCCACTTGTTCCATGCCATGCTTTCCCGCTGCTGCTAAAATCATCCTGAACAACCGTTCAAAATTGTTAGGGCTACAACGTAGACGTGTGATAAGAAGAGTTTTTGGTCCCGGAGGTCGAACTTCGAAGGTCCACGTGGCGTAGGTGTCATCGTCCGTTCCCGATGAGTCGAACTTGGCTGTGATCCCCCAGTGCTGGACTGGAGGAATTAATTTATCTGTAAAGAATTTCATCCTGCGATGTTGGAATGCTGCTACTCCCTTGTCGGGGAGGAACGTGAAAGAAGCTTGGTGGTCTTGTGAGGGTTTTAATGTTCGCGCAATGTAGTCTGCATCCGAATCCCACAAATCCACGACGTGGCTCTCATCCAACCACATCCAGTCATTCGACACTCTTTCGGTAGGCACATTGTCTCCCCGGACATTCCATACTGTCGAAAACGAGTCTCTCGAAATCCAGCCTTGGCCGCCGATTGTGGGGCCACATTTATCGTAGTAGTGGGCCCCAACATCACTCCAGAGGGTGGAAAAGCGACCATTGCCAGCATTTTTAGGTCTATGAGGAGGCTGGCCCCATTCTTTAGGAAAAATTGCATTGGGCAGTTGGGTTTCATCCGCCATGACCCAATGTAACAAGCGCATTAAGTGTCGGGCGTATCCTCTGCCCCGATAATGGGGTGGGGTAAAGAGGGATGCAAGACCGTAGCAAGTCACTCTTTCTGGCACAATGAGGGAGTCCGACTCGGAATCACTCTTGTATGGTCGTGTCCACACTAAACCTTCGCGACGGAATCTATATGCAATGTGGCATCATGAGAAGGCGGGCTAGCAGTTAGGTCGTAGACCAATACGTTCTAATGGAGGATGCAAATTCCAACGTTTTGGGGTCATCTCGAGGCGCTAACACCCTGTATAGGTGTCACAGTCCAAAAAAGATGTCGAGTATGTAGCTGGCAATGCTTACCAGGTCATGAGTTTGTCACCTATGGCGTTTGCCTCTTTATCTACGAGTGCATCTCTAGCTAGGAATTCCTCGGTTGACATTCCCTTTCCCCAATATGGATGAGTACTCGCTCGGCGTCTTGACACTAACGCTTGTTCTGGAGTCGCTACAAACAAGGAGAGGGAGGGCAAATCTGTAGTGAGGCATGTCAGAGAGTCTGCTGACCCAGGTTCTGTACACAGCCTATGCATGGTTCGTTGTCTACATCTTGTCGCACAAAAAGTGGTAGAGACACGGCTGATCATGAGCCTACCTGCTAGGTTGGCCATCGGGTTCTTGTCCACTCTCGCTCGACGCTGTTTACACTAGTTTATTGGACTCGGTACAGTAACAAGTTATGTGATGCCTCGTAGTCCATCCCTTACCGTACTCCTCTCCGCAAGTAAAGCCATGATCTGCCAGCGCTGATCTCTGACTTCACGATCCTTGAGTAAAACAACATCTTGATAATTATCGTCATAGATGTCTGTCTCACCGAGGGCTAAGCGCATCGCTGTGGCCGATTTGTTGGGAAGGTCAGCGGGTGCTACGGTAAAGAGCGTTTGGAAGGAAGAAGGAGAGAGGACAGGAGGTGGCCGGTTGGTACTCTGAGTTGAGGTGGACGGTGAGATAGAAGATATGGAGGTAGAGGTAGATGTCAAGGTGAGTGCGTGTGTGATCAATTGCTTGAGTTTGGCCTAGAGATTCACTGATACATTAGCAGTTTGAATATACTGAGATTATCCGAACCTCGCAGGCAAGATTCATGAGAGATTGAACATTACGAGCGGGTGGTCCCAAGTTGTTTTGAGCGGATATAAGATTCATCCGGTCAGCGATATGATTCAGTGTGGGTGCACGAGTTATCGAAAGTAGGTGCACCGGAAGGCGGCTCCCTGGCGGGTCTGATGAAATATTGGATGAGTTGACGGAACACTCAGGTTCATGCTTACCGCCTCGCTCGGGTAGCAATACCAAGCCTCTCTCATTCATAACCTCATCTGTTGGCAGACGTGTAGCAGGTGCGTCAAGGGTTTCGAGGGCGCGTATACGATCGCGTTCACGTTTACCAGCGCCAAGAGTCCATCTCTTAATGCGGGTAGAGCGTAAAACTTGATTATAGTCATTCAAACGCCGTCGTTTAATGGGTGGTTGCTTGCTTATAGGTGCCGGGGGTGGGATTGAAGGGGGGGGATGTCGATGAATTGTTGAGTCAAAAAGTGAAATGATGAGTGCATTGTGCAGTTGCACGAGTGTTGGTGCCTCCAGCAACTGGCGAACAGTTTCATCGAACTCTGTCCGCGAAGACCTGCCAGTTACGAAGTCTTTGAGAGCTGTGAAATATGGCTGGGCATTGTTGCCAAGCTGTTCCGTTAGAGCCGACTTTATCGTTGAGGTCGATGATAAAGACATGGAAATGCTATAGTTTACATTTATTTACTCAAGCTATATATATACATGATATACTGACATCACGACTGACTCTCTTCAGCAGTAGGCCTCTGGGCATCTTTGTTACTCCAAACAACTCGACCTCTCCCATCAGTTACGAATGGTGGTACTCCTGAGATGTCATGAGAGTTCGGTTCTCTTACTTCTACTGCCACATCTTCGGGCGTTTGACTTTCGATGGCTGAAGGGGGCGCCCCTTCGACCTCGCCACATGTTGGTTCAGGGACTGGACCTGAGAACCTCATCAATAAATGTTTGAAATTTTACTTTGACTGTGCCAGCGTTACATTCGAGAACCGGCGTTTCTAGATCATGTCCCCCACCGTCATCTGCTGACTGTGAAACACGAATTAATTCAAGAGGTGGATGAGAGTCAGGAGACGGCTCGGTATCGTCCCCTTGTTCAGTGTGTTGTGATCCAAGCATTTGGTCTGCCTGCAACATTTTGATGATTAGATTGTATTGTAGCGAGGATGTATTATGCGCACCAGTGACTCAAGCTGTCTCGTGAGTTGCGGGTCAGCGTCAGTGTTAGCAAGTGCGTCGTTCCAAACTGGCCAACTGGTATCGTCTGCTTCTCCATTCATCGCCCAAATCATTGGCGGTAGCGTATCGTCAGTGTCGTGGCTTGCGTCGGTAGCTGAGTCGTCATTCCAACCCCAGCCTGTGTCTCTGCTAGCATCCAAATGCCAATTGTTTGAAGCCGGTATCGTATGGTGGCTAGCAGCACCCCAGCCTATATTATCAAGCTGATCGCGAATAGCAGCGGCAACGACGTCCATTGTTGCCTGACTACTAGTTGCATCGTTGTTTCTTGTCCTTGAACGTGATCGGCCCCCACCACCTCTCTCAGGGACTTCTGGACTTGTCGCCTCTACGAATTCTGCCACCACGCGATCAAGAAAGTTAATAATATTCGTATATGCGTCTTGATTTCCAGTGTTCAATCTAGGTAGGTTGCGTCTCCTCTGCCAATTCTTAAATTCTAGGGCCTGAATAGAATAGATAGATGTCACTAGGTACCGACTTACTCGCAGAGATGTTTGAATTCCATGTTCTAGGAGGTGGGGAGTACCATCAAGATTTGAGTGTCGATAGAAACAGTCTTTTCCAAAAGGGCAAGTCGGCTTCTGAGGGTTCCGGCCTAATGAAAGAGCGAAGTATCTGAATGTAGAAAATCAAGTACCATATAGCAAGGAATATGAATAGGTACGTACTTGCAATCCACGTGGCTCATGGTCGCTTTGTAGCTTTCTACAACTTTCGTCTTCTCTTCCTGCCCATCTTTCCAGAAGCGTGACGACGGGATGATGTAAGGCGAAGTGGTTCGACACATGGGACATTTTTTCGCGTTTTCGACATTCCCGTCGACATTTTTCGAGGGGTCGCGCCATCGGCGTATGCACTGAACGGAGTTAGCAAACAAGTAGTAGTATGGAAGTATGAATTCCGGACATCGGTGCAGAATATGTGGCTACAGCCAACTAGTGGTATTTGATTTGAGAAAGAGACACGTATCTCGAATGGGCCAAAAGGACAGACCTAGGAGTCCATATGTTAAAGGCTGCTCGAGACAGATGCTACATGGCTCAGCGTCGTCTACCCCTGCTTGTTTAGGATCAACAAAGTGTAAGAACCAACACTTGTCTCCTCTTTTGCAATAGCCTTGAATATATCGGTGAGAAAAAGATGAGTGGGATGGGAGGAGTTATAACTGCCGTTTGCAAAGTGCCTGCATCGCTTGTTTTGATCATATGGCGTGAGAATAGCGGGTCTGGAACCGGAGGGGTCGACAGCGGGCTCATTTGAATGAAGAAACTTGCAGTTCTTGCCAGCATAACAACCTCGTTCAGTTGTATAATACTTGCAGATACCCCGGGCTTTGGAAGTTATAGGGCGATTATTGATATTCATCCAAGGTGACAAGTCCGAACAGAGTTATGTAGCTTCGGTCACAGTTTGTGACATAATAAAGCATTATCACGTGGTCGTGATTTATATAAGTTCCTTTGATTCTTAATGGAAGAGGGCGAGTACGTCGAGACCTCCGACCCAGAGGAACATGAGATTCTTTCAGAATGTCATAAACAGGAGCGCACTCTACACCATAGCAGCCCACTCAGGAAAAGGATCAAGGTATGCACGGCCTAGTACACTCCCACTATCATCTCCTCTCAAAGTGCGTTTTGAAGCTTGATCATAGAGGCTATTTTAGCTCTCCTGTGAAAAATGTGCATAATGCGCATTTGGATGCAACAACCTTGTCAACATCGTACTCTCCCGCGTCTCAGGTCAACTTTCTCAGCAGCACGCCCGAGCATAGTTTCATCTCAGAGAGCCCAACACCATTGAAATCTCCCGTGCTATCTCAACCAGGCGAATTTGACCTGCCCTTGGATGACCTTGGCGAGGAAACAGTCAATGCACACCTGCGTTCGAGTGGAAATGAACAGACTCAAACTAGCGACGCGGTTATCCAAGATTCCAATCCCAGTGATATCTATAACACTCCACGGTACTCATTTCGCAGGCGCGCCATTGCCCAGATCAAACCGTACACTGTCGATAAGCTACAGTACAAGCACGCCCTGAGCGCCAACCCAGACGCCATTGTCACTAATCGTGAGCTAAAGCTAGCTGGTCACGATCAAGCGGACGGACTCTACAATAAATCCCAGGCGTTATGGGACCCTAATGACGACATCTATCACCATAATGATGACGATTCAGGCTTGCAAGCTAAAAGGAGATCTAACCCTCGCCAGAGACTTGGCTACGAAGAAGATCATATATTCTATCCGGATATTCTTCAAGATCTTCCGCTTACAGATGAAGAGGAAGAGAGCAGTCTTCAAGCAACTTCCAAAGAGGCGAGAAAGGCGATACGGAGACTTAGACTTAGTTCTGCTCAAAGAATGGACGAAGGGGATAGAAGACCCAAGCCATTCCCAGCCAGGAATCTTGGCTTGACGGAGCCATATGCTGCAGCAACTCGTACTTCCTCGCTAACTTTGGTGTGCATACTGCTTTTATTCAATTCTTCAACGTTGAAGTTTGCATACTTAGAATCATTCACGCCGAGAGTCTACCGAAGAACATAGCACATTCATCAGGGCCCATACGCCTCTCACATCCATCCCGTATCCGCCTTTATTACTTGATGAAATCTCATCTACTGACCCTCGCCCACTACTCCCTCTATCGGCTGATAACGAAGACGAAGTTGCTAATAAATTTGAAACTGAGGCTGATCGCCAAAGTCTCCATTCCTTATCAGATCCGGGGACCTCCCAGGAACCAGGCTCCGACGTCGAAAGTAACGACTCTCACGACTCGTTGTCCGAAATGACTAAAGAACAGTATAAGCAGTTCAAGACGCTTAGCCGCCTTTACCCCAGGTTTATGGTTGAAAAACTTCTTAATGGCTCCTCGAGGTCGGCTACTCGTCGTCCCGAGATGCCTATAAGGGAGCCCTCAAGCGACGACGATGACGATGACGATGACGATGTTGAGCTGCTTCCTGGTCAGGCAAGAACCAAATGGACCAAGAGGTCTTGGAATTTGCAACCTCGGGACGTCAAAGGTGATGAGGATGGCTCGGATAGTGGTCGAAGTCAAGAAGAAACTGAAAGTAGATTCGTGGCTTCCCCGATGTTACAATCTGGTTGGGATCACCCCGAGATACTGGATTTGACAGCTAGCTCTGAAGAAAATTCCGATATCGAGGTAGATGATTCGCGCATCCAGTCGTATCTCAGTAACAACCTCGACATTTTGGTACCTCGTGGGGGTGGGAGGCGAGAGGAAAGTTTGATTGATTATATGCTGGCAGGAACAAGAAGAGTTGGTGCGACCCGTAGTTCCAAAACCAGGACTCGGTTCATAAAAGCTAAACACAAAAATGGCCCGGAACCAAGGTATAAAACGGATATCGTAGTTGGCGGTGCTAATATGGGACGACAAACTCAACTAGGCGTCGACCACCGTATTCTGACAGAGGGCGGGCGCGCTCGAAAAACCTCAGTTGTTGGCTCACGTCGGCGCCAATCTGGCGCAGCAGAGCTATCCAACGGCGTTAATGATTCACGACCTGAACAGACCCTCGACACGACGAAGAAAGGGAGCCAGAAGGCAAAGCGACGGGGGCGGGTTGGAGATGATATGTCTTATACTTTTGAATCTCGAAACATTCAAGTCGTCTCTGGCCGGAGAGGAAACGGGCCGATCTCCGTCGATACAGAGGATTACGATTTTCATCAGGCGATTGCTCCATTATCGCAGGACCGGACCTTCAGTCCCACCCAGGCAACAAGTACAAAACCCAAGCCGCACATTTCACACGATGTGTTGCCCCATAGCCCCTACCACTACGCGAACAATGGTGCTCCCCTTCAGCCTACACGCCAGCTCATACGCGACGATTTCAATATACAAGTATTTCGCTCAGGCATCAGCTTTGGTATCAATACGTACATTGGCAAAGGGATGCTTCATGAATTGATCTCTGTCATCAAATCTAAAGATCCACCACGTATGCCTGGCGTATTTGTTTTCCATGACGTTGAATTCGGTCCTACAACAAGTATAGGCGACTTTTCCGAGCATTTGGAAAGAATTTTTGACTTGTGCATACAAGCTTGTTCAGTTTCGGCAGAAGTCAGGGGGGATTCGCGAGATAGGCAAGATTTGTTCAATGCTACCAACCAAATGTTATCGTGGCTTCTTACTGGAGCTGCAGAACTTGAAGCCAGCGGGTTACGAAATGTAGTCCGAGAGCAGGCATTCGTATTCGTGTCGCGGATGCGAGACCTAGCAATACAGGCATCCTCGATAGACGTTTTCACACTGTCCGCCTGTTGGTTTTCAGTCGAATTGTTTGCTCGCGCTGATCTCATGTCTCTATCGGCAACCAGTGACAGCCCAGGACAACCTATAGGACTGTTGGTGGATTATCTCATGGACTATGGCATGGAACGGACGATATCATCAATCATCGTTGGCGTTACTCTCGATAGCTCAACGACCGCGCAGTATGCTGCTGAACTATGGGTTTCGCTGTTTCACCTCACCGACAGCCTATCCGATACGACAAGGCCATCTATGAAACCAATGCACCCTTTCTGGGTAATGGTCAAAGGAGCAGTGGAATCAGAGCGCAGCACCAGCAAATCTAACTTCGAGGCTAGCGAGTGGATGTGGCATTCCATCTTCTGTTTATGTGCCCTTAGCCAGTTCTCCATTCATGGAATGACAACGGGAGTCCCTCGCTTACCTGCATGTTGGGAACTCGTGGCCTCCGCTCTGAAAAGGATACGATTGTATGCCGACCCCTCTGTTGACAAGTTCCTACCAATTCCCAGTCTGAGCAAACGCGACAAATACATCAGCTTCATCACGAATCGATGTTTCTATCTTTGGAATCGCTGGCATTGGGAGCTTAATGATGCATCTGTTATATTAACTCAGCTGGTCGAAATTTTTAGGAGCCGTAAATTTGCAGGGCTTCGACATGAGCGCCCGGAGTATCCTTCTTTCTTGGTAAAGAACAATTGGGCATTGTTGTCGAAGCATGAACCAGATGAAGCAGCGTTTACGCTCTTTCTGAAACTCCTCGCTCAAGCAGCTTTATGTGACACGCCGAGCAGCAAAGGTACCCTACCGCCCAAAATAAAGAAACTCTTGTCTATGACCACGCCAGTGGGGTCGCTCCCATTTTCCAGAAAGACAGCAACGAGTTTGCAGGATCTGTCTATGCTGTATAACAGACTTGGTGCAATCGCTGTCGGCATTCATCTCGATCCCACCCACCATGCTTCTCGTATCTTGCAAGCACAGAGCTATGTAAACTTTCCTGACGCGGACGAGACCACTCGTCTCGCTGTTATTCGAGGGATGTTATATCTTGCAGTACTGGTGAAAAACGCCAGACTTCCAATGGATGGATTCAAGGCTTGGATAGAAAACATAGGAGGCGCGTTGATAGATGATTACAGAGCTTTACATTCTCCCGAGGGGATGTCAGCACCTGAAGCCGAGCGAAACATCCTGCAAGACAGGCTCGGTTGCTATGCTCAGACGCTTGCAAGGGCTGTCTATCAAATTATTGTAGCATACGAGAACTCTGAGTACCCTGAGCCACTGCTATTGAGTGAGTTGTCGCTCTTGTTAAGCCTGAGCTTCGCCTGACTTTGATCTGTAGCGTCTCTACTGCCCATTTACAAAGCCCCGCAAAGCTTTACTGACGTGCCTACGACGACAGAAGGACTGCGGCAAGTGTTACAAGCTTTTCTTTATGCTCGTAGAGCTGCCCTGCCACGGCCTCAACTGCCTCGCTCTGTTCGTTCAATCGCCCAGGAGTCCCAAGAGAGCCAAGACGAGTACGGGATCTTGGAGATGGATTATGATGATCCTATTTTCCTTGCGGCACTCGGCGTGGAGGAGGAAAAGCAAGTCAGCCCGGATTTCGCTGCCAAAGAGGAAGCAATAAAGACTGTAAGAGTAATAATTACGTTTAGTATACTTGATCTCAACAAGATATTCACAGGCCATGGATGATTGTTTTGTTTGGTGGGCATGGCGCAACCTCAATAAGGCGTTAGATCCGGGCTCGTCTATTATGAGCAGCACTTTTCGTCTTTGGCTCGATTGTTGGCTTGGGTGCGTTGAGGTCAGCGTCCAGGCTGGTGGCAAAGTGTGCTCTTTGGTCGTCTGATCCTGTATCGGCTGATCCTCGCCTTTTTAGACCTGGAAGCAGTTTCTAGATCTTACAAAACAGTGGAAACTGCCAGATAGCCGAAATCGACAAGTCAGTGTCGACATGTGGATGAGAGTCTTGATATTGGACCCAATGACTTTTCTGGTTGGAGTTAAAATGACCTCGAATATCTGCTTTTCTTATATCATCTAGGACAACACAGATGGATATATCGAGATATTTATGATGGCTCTTGTATCGCCTCGCCCAATACTCGAGCACAGTTTCACTCAACTCGTTCTTTCTATTGCCGGGGACGAACACCCCCTTCTCACTGGTCTGAGAAAATATCAAACTGGCGATCTAACTGCCGAGCGCAAGATTCTGGAAATCTTGCAAGGTACACTTAACGCTTACGCGAATAGCCAGCTATTGACATGGTGATAGTCGTCTTGAATAATTTGGCATATTGTCTTCGACAAGTGGCGATAGGGAACAAGAATTTGACGCAGGACTGTGAAAAATACATTGGTTTCTGCATAAAGATGTTCCAGAGCATGAAAGACAACTTTTCGGTAATGCCCGCCACTACATGTCCTTCCAATGACTGACTTGATATTACGTAAAGGATCTCGAGAACGGTTCAGAGCGGCAAAAATATCTGGATTTGCGTAGTGAAATTTTTGGAATGATAGGGAAATATGTAGAATTGCGAACACACCCGCGACTGGCGCATTGGATAGGCTGGGGGCGAGGGGTTGACTGAATCGCTCCTTTGTATATATGAAAAGTATGATCATGAGAGGGCCAACAGGGCCAACTCCGCCAAATTATGCTGTCTTGTCCGCCGATGTGTTATCCGTCTCGACGCTTGTATCCCGTGGACTCAACTGAGCGGCAATGGTCATAAATCTTTGGGCGGAAGGTTAAATCATACCAAAGAAATGTAATGCAACTGGCTTACCTGGCAGCGTCGAGCCCTGCAAATGTCCTCATTGAATGGAGATCCACCTGGAGCTGCTCACATAAATCGGCCGTTTTACCGATGGCTCTAGACATTCTGCCTAAGCTCGCCGACAGTTGGTTGTAAAGGCGGTCTTTGGCTTGTGTGGCGTTCGTTGGAGCCGACGCCATTTGAGCGCAAAAGTCTGAGGGCAATGTATTTTATAATGAAACCTACTTCACAGCAGGTCTATACATTACCAGCAGTATAGTACGTCGTTGGGCGTGATTTTTGCAGTATCACTTGTAAAATTGGTAGAGTTCAGACAAGTCCAATCGCAAATTTGGTTGCAAGCGGCAACACTGATCTTGTCATGTGACCGTGACTCAAGATGCAACAACTCTAGTTTGTTCGACACGATATATCCACTCTTCGACCTCCCTGATGAGCTGATTTACGAAATATTAGAGCGTCCTGATGCTCAGTTCCTTATCAACTGTAAATTGGCAAGTTGAAAATTCAGTCGGTGTAGCTGTCATTTATCATCTATCTAAACAGGTTACCAGGAGATTGTTGAACTTTGTAACAAGATCTATTCTCTGCAAATATTATAGATAGCCCTTACTGCTCGCTTTCGAGAACAGAACGCTTGAGACGATTTACCGCACATTAGCACGCGTGGAATAATTTCTTTTATAGAGTGTGCAAAGTATCCATACTCAATGTTTTTCGCTAGATTTCAGAACATGAGAGCTCTCAAGCAGCACATATGGCGTTACGAAGAGCCACAACCCACACTTCTTCTCAACTTCGCGGCATCCAACAATATGACCGTAGGGTTTCCATGATTTATTGTTCAGAACTAGAGATTTTGCGACGGACAGTTCCCAAGATCTGTTACTAGCAGTTGAACGTGATATCTCAGTGTATGTGTGCTGGCGCTGTCATTATTTCAACAACTCAATGTGTATCTTGACTTTGCAGAGCAGTGGACGAGGTTTACCTTCGTGTGAATCAAGTTTATTCTCTATCCAACGGTTGAGAACATCCTCTTGCTCAACTGGCTACTATCAGCCATCGCCTATTGTCATCCAACGTTGATCCTGATTGGCATGCTGTGCATATTTTCAAAGACCATATCGCTATCATGACACAAATCGGTAACTTTGGGACTTGGACTCACTCAGAGCCTGTGGTCTTTGACTGGCAATCAGGAGTCGTGAAGAATGTGAGTAGCAGCCGCTAGGGTTTTAATGGTGGCCTCTTATGCAATCCCAACAACTCCTCTGMTACCGCCAACCCTCTTTCACAGCAGAACCCTCTTCGTTTTGTTGGGGCAAATTAGCTCGTTCACATTTCTTTCTGAGCACCGGCTACAGGGACCTAGTGCTATTCGTTTAATTGTCATCTATGTCTCTAATTGCTGCTACACGGAATACTCCTCGCTCCTTTTCATGAAGAGAATGGGGACCTTTACATACCAGTGTAGTATAGAAATACTTGCCGCCCACGTGGTTTTATGTGCATGGCCTCAAAAATCGTCATCTCACAAGATAATAAAAACTCCGCTATGATATCCATCTGGGACTTCAACCAAGCTGCGTTGAGCCGTAACAGTGCCGTAACCGAGCCGGACTACCTTATCGTGACCTGGGAAGTTGTCCGTCTGATCTCCGTGAGCCCGTGGCTCATAGACTCCGCGTCGACATCCGAGTCGGTTACATCCCGTATTCATACTTTTTCAAACCCTGTTCATAAACACGGCCGGGGATTCAGGATAGCCGAAGGCTACTTGGTTTGGCTAGGGTGGGCTTGAGTAGCCCCGATGGGATTGAGGATATGAATGATTTTTAGAGCGGTATTTACATCCAATGTTTCGTATTCTGATCATGTTGTTTCGTGCCGTAAAATCAGGAGCCAGCATCTCTCATTTGTAGATACGATGCTGTATTCGTCGCGTACTGATCTAAGTCAATATTCCACTATAGAGTAAAGGTATATATTGCATCCGAAAGTATTACAAAGTGATCTGGGAGCTATCTAAACCTAAGGCATGTAAGAAAAGATTAACATTGGCGAGTTTTGTCTGTCGTTCGTCCTCTGTAATAACTAATCCTTTATTGATCCTCATTACATTTTCAAGAATTTTGTCGCGTAAAGTGGCAACGAGGATACGTTGTTGCTCAGTCACAGCATGCAGGGCAATCGCAGCTAAAAGTTGCCAAACAGGTTGGTCAGCCTGGTCAACAGGTTTGGCCTGACCTGAAGGCATGTTTGCGGCTATTCTGGTTGAAGGAAAAAGAGAAGGCAGATGAGGAGCCAAGAATTGAAATAGATGGTCAAACATGAGTTGCCTAAAGCTAAATTCAGTATTTTTAAAAAGTGCTGTAGAATGATAACTTTACCATTGTTGGGCTTCTTCGGAAGTTGGGGTCTCAGGAAGCTCTACGCCACTAGCTATTGCTTGCTTCATTACTTCAACTCGACTAAGGAACAGAGTCAACAAAGCAATTCCAGCCTGGGATAAAATCAGCAAGTTAATGGAATAGGAGCGTCAGCACTACTTACGCTAGACTGAGCAACCTTCACGATGTTTGTGCGGTCTAATAAGAGACCGAGTAGGCCAATGACCATTTTAAGCTCGGCTTTGGCAACAACGGGCAAGATACTATGCAACACGCCCATCAGGAAAGCTTCCGACTGGCGCTCGACTTCGGCATGCTCCTTGGATTCCTCTAATGTGTCGAGCATGTGAGCGTTGTGCACCACATCCAGCTGATCGAAACACGCCACAAGGAGAGTGAGTAGAGTGTACATTCGGTCGTGGCTTAAATGGCGGGTCGCACGTGGCAGGATCCTTTTACCTTTGCTCGGCATGAGAAGAGAGATGAATGGATGTGGATTACTAAGGTGGAGACAAGGTGAGCTGTAACCGAAGCTTAAAGTTGAAGCGAAGACAGCAATACCTAGTCTCAAGTGGTACCATAACCTTCAATCCTGCCCAAAGCTTGTCCACACTTGCCTCGTACTCCTGTTTCCTGTGAACCCAATTAGAGAGGAAAAAGAATAGAAGAGAGCTCAGACCACTGGGTAATATGTTCTTCTGGATATTCGGGTGTTGGTTCGTTCCTCTTGAGACTCTCCGTTTCAAGTACAAGATCGTACAGATTCTCGACAGCGACTAGTATCTGACGATGAG
Source organism: Calocybe gambosa (assembly GCA_900068965.1). Lineage (NCBI taxonomy): Eukaryota > Fungi > Basidiomycota > Agaricomycetes > Agaricales > Lyophyllaceae > Calocybe > Calocybe gambosa. Next base: position 33,251 of record CEMU01567128.1, read on the forward strand.
TCAGTGGATCCTTACGAATAAGTCCATCGGTCTGAGACAGAATCATGAGCGAAAGGGAGCTGAAGAAGTGATTAACTGACGTCGCCTGCGTTACCCAAGGCTTCACGACCCAGCTTGGCAGCTTCTTGAGCAGCGCCCTCTTTGGACGTTTGAGAGAGATCTTGGGATGAGCGCGCGTGAGTGGGTAAAGATGCTGGGAAGGTATGGGAATTTGACGAGACTTGAAGAAGCTGCCGAGGTGCCGCTTTGTAGCTACGACCTGATGTTTTCCCGAGCGCACCTTGTAAGTTATGGACAGCTTCAAAAGCATCAAGACAAAGGTATATGAGGTGAGCACATCCGATAACGTACAGTGAACGTCTTTCTCCTCTTCCCTCTTACGGGCGTTATTGACAATGCGTTCAACTTGTTGCTCCATACGAAGCATGGCAGCAGGCCTTCGGTATCCCTTCTGGGAGGTGAGACCAAGGCCAACACCTCCACCTGAGCCGAATTTAAGAACACGCTCGTCCTGAGCCTCGATTCCCATTCGGGACCGCAATATTCCCCCATATACTTGAGCATAGAAATCGTCGGAATAAGGATCTTGGGTAACAAGCTGTGAAACCTGAATTCTGGTGATGAAGTCCTTGTCCGATTGTGTCATGAGATCATTGTAGCGTGCCTGACCAGTAGAATTAGATACTTCGCATCAAAATTGCAGAACACACACCATGTGAGCAATCTTGGCCGCCTTTTTCCTACGCTTCTCCTCCATTTTTTCAGCTACAACAATCTTACGCATTGCTTCGTTCCTCAAAGCCTCTTGTTCAGTTTGATTACTGATGCCCTGTATCTCCCGCAGGAATTCCGCCTGCGCCAGCTCAGAGAGAAGGCGCTGCTGTGACTGTATGTTTTGTGGAAGATAAGGCATACTTTCCTGGTTACCAACGATAGGAGACTGAGAACGTTGGCGGCGACGTTGTTGCTGAAGGTGCGTGGCAGGAACTTCGGCAATAGTCGAACCAGAAGGTTGACGTCTATGAGACAAGTAATTGGAGCCGCGGTTCTGCTGACCCTGCATTTTAGCCAACATTTGTCGTTCCATTTCCTCATACCGAAGTTGCTCCTGGAGTTCTTGGAGGCGTTGCTGCTGTTGTAGCTCTTGTTGCTGTTGAAGGAGTAGTATTTGGCGCTGGTGCTCGAGAAAACGAGGAGACTGAGAGATACCAGGCAACATTCTCGGGGGGGGTGTACGTTGGTGTTGTTGCTGTTCTTGTTGCTGTTGCAGCAAGGCCCTCTGAATCTGGAGTTGATGCTGTTCTTGGTACTGAAGGATCTGCTGTCGCTCAAATTCTCTTTCTTGCTGTTGGCGCTCCTGTTCTCGTTGAAGCTGGAACAATCGCATCGCCTCTTCTTCTTGTTGTCGGATAAGATGTTGTTGGTCGAGCTGTGATCGTAGACGCGCTTGCTGAAGAGTTACACGCATCTCGGCCTCAATTTCCTGGAGAGTTCTTCCGGGTTGTACGCTACTAGATATACGAGCTCTTGAGCTCTTGAGAGAAATGTACACCGTGATAGAACAAGAACCTGGCAACTGGGGACGACCGGTGTGTATCACCAACGCCCAAGCGACCTGCACCATTAGTACGAGGAAGAGCAGAAAAAGGTGATTTTTCGTCCCAAATCGCTTCCAAAGAATGTGTTGTAGACCGAGCTGAGAGATAAGACGTTAAGATAGACGAAAGCCATGTAGTTAGCTTCCGTACGTGCTTGTGTAGGTCGATTAGAAGCAGTTAGGTTCTGTTGTAAAGTTTGTTCCTTGACGAGTGCTTTAGCTTCCTCGGTAGGCCTATTATCAGGTAAGGCTGGTGCAGAGAAATCGAAATCCTTGCCTTGAGAGGGTGAGTAGGCAAAGACTGAGTTCAGGACAGAGAACGCTCACCAACTTGAACGTCAGCCCCGAATGTTTCATCGTTCAGCTCATCACGACCCTCTTGAAGGAGGTCACCAAGACCATCATAGCTTTCTTCACCCCAAGTATAGACAGCGATATCTTCGGAGCCGTAGAGAGCAGGATTTTTGGAGTTGATCTTTTCCTGTTCTAAGTCTTTGTTTTCAAAACCGAAGAACGACATAAGGGCATTAGAAGAAAAGAAAAGAAAAAAAGATACTGGTAAGTGAAAAATCAAGAAAAGGCGAGTCAACTCCAAACGTTGGCCGAGCAACCTGAATTGTATTTACATCTGACGACATTACAATACAGGTATCAATAATAACAAAGCCTACTTTATGATTGCCTTCGATGTACTTCGTATAAAAAGTCTAAAACTGTGCTGGCACTCCATGCCTGCGTATTGCAAGAGTCACTGCAGTATTCCCCATTCTCATTCGTCAATTCTGGAAGTCCCACCCATGGGTCGTTCTGAATATGTCTTTTGGGCCCTAATAAAATTTGATGAAGGTGATACATCGTACGCTTGGTGGCCTACCGCATTCCTCCCGTCAGTTGCGAACGAAAGTCCTGGCTGTAATCCACTTACCTCCTCTCCTTCCCCGAGTGTGGCGAAATGAAGGTAGGCGCGTAAAAAGTACCCCAACGGCCATCCCCATTCAGGGCCCTGCATGCGCAAGGCGAATACATCAGTCTCATGAACATATTATCAAAAATCAATGACAAACATTATGATAATTAAGCCCTTTTGCAATTGAAGGGTCGCTCGAGTCATTGGAGTTATCATACACGGGACGGTATTGGAGATCAGCTGGGTCCAAAGTCTTCATACCAAGTGGGCCGCGAAGGACCTGATCAGCGACATTGAGAGCACGAAGAGCTCTGGTCTTGTCAAAGAGCTCTGGCGCTACCGTCATCGCAATGGGAAAGTTGGGCCGTAATTGATAATCAGACCATTCTCGTCCCGGTCCAGAGCCATAAACATCCTTGTAGATACCTCTACGATTTACAAGCGCCGAGTTAACCTTATATTTGGTGTCATCTAACGGGTCTGAGTACCAAACTGTTTGGTTACATGTCATTTTCGAATAGGAAGCCCGAAACTCACCTAGGGGCACATAGTAATACTCCTCGAACGAATTTCGAATCAGCTCCGCCCACTCCTTGTATGTGACGACTCTTTGAATGCCGTTGTCTTGCAGGAGACAACATGAACAAATCCGCTGCAGATAGCGATCGAATTGCACTTACTATTGACGTAGACACCATTGAACGGAAACTTTCTTGTTGCTGACAACTCGCTCAGCCACCTCAACGTGCTCATCAGTAACCCAGTAATTTCGACTGGTGCACCATCCCGTGGTGTCCCTGGAACACCCTTAGTTCCTGCCTTCGCAGACTCCCCCATCTTGTCCATCCACGTGCCACAGTTGTGTTCGTTACCGCCTAAAATGAAGCCTGTTTCCCAATCCACCCAGATATCGATGTTAAATCCTTCGTCTTTCATCTGCATGTCGAGGTTCGGTCCAGCATTATGCTCTCGAAAATGGATTCCATCCACGTGGGATTGAAGTATTTCTTGGATAACTTCGGCAAGGGTGTTGGATATCTCATAGGCGCGTGGGTCATCCCATGAGACCCATGTGTTATCCTTAGGGAATCTTCTCTTGACAGGTTCGGAGAGTATGGCAAGGCCACCAGGAGCGCTTGCAACGTAGTCCTGGATATTTTGTAACATCCACCAAGGAGAGTCACGAGAATTATAGCTGAACCGCCAATAATCAGTCTGAGCATGCAATCAAAGAAAAGTTGTACACACCGGGGGTTGCGAACAGAATCAAGGAGATTGGGAATCAAACCATGCTTAAGAGTTGAGGCGAATGCGAGAATGTGTTTCCTTGCTGCCTCAAAGTTACCAGTCGTTAGGAAAAGACCACTTAAAGAAATAAACACGTCACGACCCCAACACCTCGTCCACCCAGCTGCAAAGTGCGGAAGGCCAGCAGCGAGGGCGGGAGTAGCTCTACCTGGATCAAGGGATGCTGAGTTCACCAAACCATGCATTTGTACCGCGCACATAGCTAGATCTCGGGTGAACTGATGCCCGGAGGCAACAAATTCAGAACACTGCTGGATGACGGCATAGCGACTTGCTTTGTAGGCTTCGGTGACAACCAGTGCAAAGTATTTCGGACGCATAAAATTTGGAACGCTCTTGGATACACGATCTAAACGTTCCTTGATCCATTGAGCTGGCCTCTCCAGGTTAGGAAGGGTTTGAGCCTGGCTAATCAACAATTAGAAGAGGGTCCTGATAGTAGACGCGAGCCATACTGAAACAGACGCGCATAAACATAATCCAAGGCCCAATTGCCTTCTCTCAAATGCGCACAAAGAGGATGACCGAGATCGTTATATCTCATGATGTGTTTGAGAGGGTGCATCCAGCCTTCCAATCCGCAATAAGCCATCTTCCCAAGCCCTGGGACCTCGTATGTCCCGAACAAACTATCGGTCGCGTCACGCTCTTCACCATCGGCACGGTACAAAACTACGTTAAGGTCAATGAGGCTCAAAGTATTGAATGCTTCTTGTGCCCCCTCTATACAAAATATGTCGAGCTTAGGATCGAACTCTTGCATCTGGGTTTCAAAAACCATGATGCTACCCGGTGGAAATGTCTCTGGAACGACAATTTCTGTGTAAGGGCCTTCATCGTCCAGGCCTCGCGGCATAGCGATGGAACCTATTTCAACGAGCTTAGACGGTAATCCACGAATGGTTTCCGCGTTGAGGTCGACCTCGTAAGACTGAATATCGATCCTCGCACCCAAGATAAACTTGACACTGGTTCGGCGTAGCTTGATGGCACTAACTAGGATTTGCCATCATCGCATATGCACATTAAAGATAGACATTACTTACCAAAGCCACGATCTTTGGATCCTTTGTGGAATGCTGTGTGCGCAATCAATATATAGCCTTTTTGTGTTGTTGGCTGTACACGATGGAATATGATGTACTAGAAGAGGAAAAACATTTCATGAAGGCATTATAAACCGACCGGGAGAGAATTACATCATTATCTTGATGAACGTATCCTTCTTCGAACCCATGAAGTACCATCTCCATGTGCAGGCAATTTAGTACTCTCTTGACCCTCGCGATGCCACTCTGTTCGCCAAGCCCTGTCACGTCATATAAACGGCGTTCGTTCACCAGGTTCAAGAGTTTAGGATATAGATCATCAAACCCCTTAACAGAGCCGACCGCGCAATCACAGAAAGCAACGAGGGCACCACCAGACAAGGCGTCTTCGGCAGATCGCTTGTCGAGAGGAGACTCATTATCATGAGTAAGATCATAAAATAGAGCGTGAGGAAGGGCACCGTTAAGGGGAGTGATGATACCGGTGCGCATGGGACCTTTGCCAGTGGGAGAAGGAAGTTCTTCAATGCGGGTCATACAAGCGCCGTCCATAGAACCTGACGGTTTGAGCAGCATGAGAATTTATCAGATGAAAAGGCCCAGTGGAGCACAGACCAATAGGTTTCCCAATCCCGTGTCTGTAGAGGAGCCTCGATAGCTCTTTTGGATCTGGTGCGTTCCCACTCTCCCTGATCAGGCTGTTGATCCCGAGTTCTCGTACAAAAACAAAATCCATCTCCTCGCTCCCAGTGAATAGCTCAGCACACACATACAAGTCCGGCCGCACCACACGCGCGGCGTCAAGCATCACGGTACCAACTTCTAATGGCGTAGAATGGCAATTGTCGATGCGGAATCCATCGAATGTGTACGCAAGGGATGTAACGTATGATAGCATATGGTTCCAGAGCCACGGATTCGAAGCCGGCGAGGTTCCGTAGCGCAGCTTGACACAATCCCCCCACACAATAACTTCTCTGCGCAAGTAGGCTTTTGAAGGAAGCAGAGCAAAATTTTGTAGAGGATCAGCATTCCAAATCCACCCATTATTAGCGAGAGAATACACCAAGGGGTCGGTACTGGGAGAGGCAGCCAAGCGTGTAAAATAGGGCTCGACCAATGGCGATCTGATCTATGCTTTAGGAGTCATCTTGGCAACGAAACGCAAGACGCACAATTTGGAGATATCGCCCAGCCTTGGGCCATGAGCATCCAACCTCGTATACTTCACCCTATTTCTAATATGCTCGAGTGCCACCCTAGTGTCCTCAATCCATTCCTCATAGAGAGGAACGTTGATCACGTCTACCACCTTAACCCAAGCGTCAGCAAGAGCATCGAGATCAGTGATTTCTGTGAATGCGGCCTTCACGAGGGCGCCAGCGGCATACGCTTCTGCTGTTGCACAAAACCTCGACGCATATGTTCCCATTCCCGTAACTTTATTTTGACGCTTGAAGATCTCAGCGAGTTCTATTACATTCTTTCCTCCGACATCGGGCCCCGACCAGCGTAAGGTCTTACCAGAAGTCAAAACGTCTTTGACGGACTGTCTTTCAGTGATGGGGTCCAGAACGTAATATTGCCAAAGATCCAGATCTTGCACGACGTTGCGGAATGCATCAAGAAGGGTGTCGATATCTGACTCTGCATGAACTGATGTTGGTAAACCCTTTGCTTTTAGCGAGTCAGAGAACTCAAGCATGGCAGTGTCGAGTTCGAGTGCTGGTGCCAAGTGAGGTGAATTAGCCGGACTGAAACCTATAAATACGATAAGCCGTAGCTCTAAGCTTTTAGACCGCTCCATACCGGCCTCTGGGTGTTCAACGAGCCATGGGCTATCGTTTGCAGTATGGTTGAGAACGACGTCGGTCAAAGCCAGTAAGCCGTATTCTTCTCTCGCAACCTCGAGAATATTGTTGATTTGGCTCGAGTCCACGCTAATATCAGGATCATAACATAACTGGTTCCTAAGCGAGTAGGGGCTACCACTCTCTCCCCTTTCTTGCAGGGGGGTCCAGTGTAGCATTGTGTAACCTCTTTGAGAAGCTTCCTCAAAATGATTTCGCCATAGATTGATAGGACCCATCCATCTTGACACAATGGTCAAAATAGAAAGGGCATTTAAAGGTAGGTTGACGTAGTCGCTTTGGCTGATGAGAGCACCACCTTCGGCAGGAGACAACGGCTTCAATGTACTAGGGTCTAAAATGGCGGACCGGCCTTTTACTTTGAGAATGGGATCAATATTAAAATAGCCCTTTCGCCCCATTATTCTCTCGTTTGACGCGTCGCCATCGTATTCCAGCCAATATACGAAGGCACCAGCATGAGATATTGGAAGATCAACATGAATCGGCATAGAATAAGATGTGGGAAGCCTTTGGAGATTATTATAAGCTCAATATATGCGCATGCCTGGAGATCGGCACACCCACTTTCTTTCCGCGAATCTATCGCGTGCAAAGCGACCCCCGTCGAGAGGAAAATTTGTTTTGAAGACGCCGTTCCTGGCGGGAGGGGTTCCCGCTTCAATAGAGACACGGAGAATGTAAGGGGTGTATGCAGGCGGGAGGCGTATGTACTGTGCAGCATAAAATGAGAGATGACACAAAATCTGATAATAATCCGTGACCCACTGAGCGATCTTTGTGGGGGCCACCATCTATGTCGAGATGCAACTCAAAAACGCGTATATGAGGCTCTCCAGGGCTTGTCTGCGATTGAAAGAACTCTATACCCTCATCAGCTGGAGTTTTCGGAGTGATCGGGCTTATAGGCTTGTTCTCGAACTGTGACATTGCAACAGAGAAGGGAGGGATGATGGTGGTATGGGCTCAAGTCGAGAAGTATTATGTCATAGTATATATGTCTACTCTAATCTGTACGAATAGCAGCCTCTGCAATAACAAGAAGGTTAGTCATGTGCTGGTCAACTTGAATTTGGACGCACTGAAAAACTCATACGACAACCAGCAAAGGGCCGTACTTGGCATTATCGTCAACACGCGTGGTACAAGTCCTCGCCCAAAGCCACGAAGGCCATCTCGCTCCCAAATCACACGAAATGCATCTGCCATTCCTCTAACTCCACGAATGTCAGCATCGATAGAAGTCCCCTTCGTCTGCAGAATCGTCTTCGCGACGTCTAACGGTGTTGTGACCGCAGCCGCTACGGCTCCAGCCACAGCTCCAGAAACGATGTGGGTAGTGGGTGAATATCGATGGGTTGGATTCATGAAACGTTTGAGTTGCTCGTATACAGTAAATTGTATTGCGTTGAATGGTATTGAAATCGCCAAAGTGGTCGGATACGATACGTAAAATGCTGCCAGACCTTCGTTTCGAAATACCACCCGCGCACATGTAAATACCGATCGAAACTCAGACTTGTGCACTTGCATTCGTTGTTTGACCACTGTTGCCCATACAATCCATTATGCCTAAAGGATCGCACTGTATGTGACGTACCGTCAAATGGATTCATTAATGCATCACTGGCTATTGTGGCCGACGCCCCCGCTAATGCTGGAAAGGTTTCATTAGGCAAAGAAATTAACAAAGCACTGTGGTGCTCACAAGTTGCTACCCACTGGTTTCCAGCCTCGTTGCCTCCCGCAAGCTCTTTTACTGCCTCTAGCGTTCCGAAATGTACCGCGTGAGCGGGACCGGCACCTAACACCACAGACGAGACACCTCGCCATAGCGCTCTCATCCCTTCGGTCGATGAGATCCTCGCAAACGCATTGCCAACACCACTGTACACCGCTACAGGAGATGTAGCAAACACTTGCATCCTTGTCTATCGCAAGGACTCAGTCATTATCCTTTCGTGTGAATGAGAAACCAACTTTGATGCTGTCCACTGGGAACATTACTGCATGCTCAGATATGCCTGCCTACGGAGTGTGCCTCTGAGTGATGCTGACCTTACACCATTTAAAAACGTACCAATGCACCGGCTAACATATTGACCTAGCTCATTTCATGAACGTTACAAATTATAAGAAAATGCATGGTGACAAACCGCAAACCCAGCATTCGCCGGTAGAGCCTCGTAATCTATTTCCTCAGCCATCCACAGATGTGAATGCTATAGACACTTCAAGAATATGAAGTGACCTTTGGAGAGGGAAAGCCGCTGGGCGAGATTAATAAGGTAAAGCGCCTCAAAATTATTTTTGCTTCGGATAACCAGGGTGATCCAAAACAGGACACGTTACGTCTTATAAAGACACAGCAACGGTACTTTGCGTACTAACGTACCCGTCTCGTTCCGCCGACTGACTGTTTGCTTGTTAAGATCATGGCTATAGGTCCTATCTCACTAGGTTTATCGAGGCATGCATGTCCTTAGCTATTTACGTAGCATAGGTAGATATCAATAACATAGTAACAGTGGAGTTGTTTTCTGGCCGAGGAACACGCCCAGACCCAGTTGCGCCCAAATAGCACCTCGGGTAACACTCTATTCAACATAGGAATGACAATAGTTTTGCAAGGCGCTATTGATTTGTACTACTGATGAGATGATCTTATAATATCATTTGGGACGGATTGGATCTATATTTCTCGTTGCTCACGCATGCGACAACCTTTGTTTGTCCTGAGCGGCGAGGCGGTCATGTTCTTCGATGTTGCTAGGAGTCTATGTAAGATAAATGGGTATGGTTCGTTGAGACCTCACATTGCTTCCCAAGGGTAGTCCAGCCTGGGAGTACAATAATTATCGGCCTTAGGGAACAGTAGGCCAAGGTGAAGGTTACCCACCAGAGATCCCCTACATTTTCCCCGGCGTAGTACCTGGAATAACGAGTTCCAGATGAGCAGTGGATGTATGACAAGATATGCTTGTTTACGGGATCCGCGGGGGAAGCTCCGCTAGTTTAGGTTTCATCTTGTTATGAACAACAAAAATGGCGAATTCAGTAGCAACGCGCAATGCCTCGCGCTCGGATTCGGAATGGAAGGATAGTTCCTCATCGACGTCCTTTTGGAGCTCGGTGAGAGCATAGCTGCCCAAAAGTTAGGTATCACTACATACAAAGATAAACGATTTCAATACTAACGCAAGGGTCTTGCGAGTGTCGTCTACCTCGTCCTGAGCACACGGTCAGAACTGATTTGATATGCGCGTCGCCGGCTAAGATACCCACCACAATGAGGATCTTCTTCCCAAGTAAGAGCTTACCCGGATTAGGTGACCTAAGACGTGGCGTGAAAGCTGTACGATTTAGGTGGGTGATGCTGCCTACAGCCATTGTGTTCTTACTACTTCCTTCCCGATTTGCTCCTGAGCGGTTCCTGGGAGAGGCTCATAGAGTGATAATCCAATGGCTTGAATTTGAAGCGTCTTCATATCTGTGCACTCTCTAAAAAACGTGCGCTTTATATATCATGACAGTCGTCAAACGGATCCAAGTTTTATTTGCCACCCCGCCGCTCACCATGACTCGCGCAGGAAAGAAACCTCTAGACTCATGCGGTTGATGCCACTGAATGTGAACAAAGTCAGATTAAGCGTACCCTCCACCTGATGAGTAGTGCAGTGAGTGGAATTCAGTATTATTATTTTGGCTTACCAATGGCTATCATGAGCGTTGGGTTGAACTCTGCAGCAATTTTAGGCGTGACATCTCGAATGAGATTATGTATATCATTATAAGTAACACGCAAATGTTCGACTTCGACCATCGCAAACCTGTTGACTAGCGGGGTTTCAGAAAGAAATGCTCTTGTGGAGGTTTGAGGGACTTTTTTATATTAATGTAATTGAAATGATAAGATCGTTATAATCACGTGCCATCGATCTTACATCATGATCAGTACATCACTTCTGCTTAATCGACATGTCGTCTGGTCGAGCCTCAGGCAAGTGCACCTAACAAAGCTTTCGTGATACAGGCATTTGAGTTTGAAGTCATTTAGATGGATCTGGCTCCGGGGTACCGCATATTAAAGCTATCAGTAGCCTTGCTAGAAAGCAAAGTGATGTAACACGACAAGGAACACAAAAACTTAAATTTGTGCCGACACTGCCAGTTAGAAGGAAGAAAGAGTAAGTAATCCTAACAAACAAAAACGGTCGATATCTATATATAATTAGGGAAATAAGATCTGTATGTTGAAACGTCATCACCCAATTTTGTTGGGCTCAACTACATTCAGGAATCATCCACGAACGCTCCATCCTCAGCCTTACCTAGTATCTCGCGGGGTGGGGGGCATGGTGAGATAAGAGGAAGGGGCAGAACTAAGAGCCACGCTCCCCCAGGGACTGAAATGACTGCTAGTGGGCCATTTGCAATGGGTCCCACTATTGCAGGGAGCAGCATCCCAAGACGGAATACTTCCCATTCCAATCCTGCACCCTTTTTAACACCCAATTTAACTTCAGTATTGGGTGCTAGTCATTCGTCGATGCTAACATCGTCTGTGAAAAATGAGAGCCTACAAGATCACAAGGCAGAAGGCGAAGAAGACGCAGAAGTTTACTCGGATCCTGAACAGGGTGTCGAGATTGTGGATATTGGCAATGTGCACCAGATGGATTTCATGGCTCCAGAGAGTCTTCCGAAGGGAGGCAAATGCAAGGTCAAAAAGCAAGAGCCTGCTTCAAGCATCGGTTTGACCTCAACTCGCTATTTGCTGCCGATCTCTAACTTCTAATAGTAGCATCTAGCGAGATTGATCAAAGAAATCCGCATGAATTTGGTGACATCAGCGATGAGGAAGAACCGGAAAACATCTTTGAGGAATTTTTCGGCACGGGAGACCTTGGCCAGGTCAGTGTCTTGACTACGCTGCACCCATACGCAAATTGACATTTTGCGCAAAAAAAACAGAAGGTGCGAGAAAAAGGCATCTACTCTTTTCAATTCCCTGCTCCATTTCCCACATTTGTTCAACCCGTCGATGACGGAGGTACTAAAATAGCGGCTGGAGAGGTACAAGAGCTTGCTGCGACCGTTGACACTTCTCAGAGAACTGTGGATGGCGTCATTGGGAGGCTTGAATTCTATCGCAGCGGCGCTGTTAAAATGCGATTATTCAATGGGATTGTGCTCGATGTGCGTCTAGCTATGACCCTGACTCTCGCTAGAAATAATTGACGACAGCGTCAGGTAACTGCTGCCACGAAACCTTCATTTTTCCAACAGGTCGTGTATTTGGATAAAAACGAAAGCAGATTACTTGCCTTGGGACCAGTCTCTAAAAGGTTCTCCGCATCTCCAAACATCGGGACGTTGTTGTCTGCGATGGAACTGGCAAACAAGGACAATAAGCCGCTGTTGCAGAGTGATGATAATCTAATTCAAATGGACGTCGTGTAGATAGGTGAACTGTTATTAACTTTCCATATATAGTACAAACCCTCCGTTCGACAAGTAATGGTGTGGGTAATTCGATTATCGATGAGAGCAATATCACCCGCCATTTTGGACCATCAACAACTCGACGAAACACACGTCAAACTGGAGCAGTCAGCGGTGATGGATGTTCCAACCAAATCAAACTTATAAAGGTCAACTCAATTTCTTTGACTCTTTGACTCTGTTAGCAACAGCTTCTTGCTTTTATGTGCAGTTACATTGATCTAGAAATACAGTATTTCCGAACCTCTCCTGTCGGGAAAAGCCAGTACTTTGGCACGACAAAATTCACAGATACTGCTACAGGTGTTATACAAGATGGGCGCTAAATGTTCTTCGAGTTTATGTAGTTTGTGATGCATGTCGGATGTATTCCAGTTTCATGATCCGAAGCCCATCATATAGTTGCCCCAGATGTCAGCTTGACATTGTTCTTGCAACGGTCGCTGTTGGTAGCTGTATGTAGGATGATCCGTGGGATAAGATTGTCCTCTGTACGGCTCGTATTGAAGAAATGTGGCCGACATTTGCTGCGAATAAGCTTGTTGCTGAGGGGCGTAGGCGGTATGCCATGTGCTTGTTACATCCGTTGAAATGTCCTGATTAGATACATGGGAAACGAAACCTGCAGCTACTGGTACATATGTGGCATCGGGGAGATGAGTGGCGGATATGACCTGCGTAGCGGCAGTGTGTTCGAAAGGTATGCCATGATGGGTAGTTTTCCTGAGAGGATAGCCAGGGTCTTCGAAACGACGTATGGTATCGTCCATCTGACTTTTCTGAACGGGACTGGTCGAGGCGTCAGGGACGTGATAATACTCCATAGGCAATTCGGGGGCCGCAGGCTGGTTCCCAGGGCTGGCACCGGAAGAGATATCTTGATTGAGAATAGACGGTGATCCAGATGTTACAAGAGAAGGGGAATTAGGGTTCGACTTGTTTGTGATGACCGACCCCCGTCCACCAACTACTTCTAGTTCATCCAGCTGGTCGGGGGAAGTCGAACTAGACATGTTAGTACTTTGGCCGGTCTGGAAAGCGGTATAGGAGGAGGAGGCTCTTTTGTGCAACTTCTGGAGAAATGTCTAGAGATCAGGTATGTTAGAAGTAGAGAATACAGGGGTAGGTAGAGTGATAATACCCAGACAGATGGGGGTCTGCATTGCCGAGACCCTTGTTCAAAGAAGGGCAGTGCTTTCTCAAGTTCGGCCATGGCATCCTTTGCCAACGTGCACCCGGGACTTTCCACAACAAGGACGCCAAGGATAACCTACCGCTGGGATCAGGTGGTGGGGCGATAGGATAGAATGGGTACATACACAGGAAGAAAATATGCCAGACCAGAAGAACCAAACAGTCGAGGCAAGAGGACAAACCGGATACAAACTTTTAAGAGCAGATATGAGACGGCAAGCCGCCTTATAGGTAGCCAGGACTGAAGGTTTATATTTATGTCTCAGAGGATAGTCGGGCGCTTCTCTGATTGCTTGGGCAAAGTAGCTTCGGTGAATATAGAGGAGATCTATTGCGTATCAGCGATAGTAAGGAAATTTGAGAAAGTACAAACTAGAGTCCCTAACGCATAGAGCACAATATTGTTGCAGTGCTCGACCGGGATCGCTTGACCACGAACACTCGGGGTCTGACACTCCGGGGCAACGAAGGTGCTTTGGGATTGCGTAGTTACGAATTTTTTGGTCGATAGTAAGAAGAGCTGAGTATGGGGGTGTTCGTATAGTGAAGACATGGTCGACCGATATGGAAAGGCACTCAGCGGAGTAGCGATATTTCCAGGCATGGACTATGTCATTAGTGATGAAAGCGTCGTGTGACAGAGCGAACTTGGTACATACATCCTAGCTCGCGTTTACCAGATGAGTCAACGAAAGGGTCTAGATCGACAGGAAATTTACAATCCGTATGTTGGACTAATAAGGAGCCAGGCCGTCCGTGAACGAGGCTCTGTGATTGAATTGATATAATGACTGGAAGAGGTGACCTTGGTTACTGACCGACCAATTCTCCCAGGTAAAAAGCTCCCAAAAAAGCTACAAAAAGAAAGTAGGAGAGAGTAAGGGTATATGTAAAGAAAGAGCTTACACGCCTACGGCGTTGAACTTCATCTGGTTCAAGATTCCACGCGATACTATCACGCTCTGAGGAGTGCATTTGAAGAAAGTCAGAAGCAGACGAGATTAAAACGCACGTAATCCAATCTATACATTTATAACGTCAACCAACAGTATAACCAAAAACTGAGTTAAGATAACAAACGGTCTGAGCGACTCGGGTAGCTAGTCCTGTCAATAGCCATCTTTCTTCTTTACTGGCTTGATTTGCATTGTATATAAATCGGAAGATAAGAAACAAAGCTTGGACTGTAGCACAAGTGACCTCCACTAGCACAGAATCCAAACAAAGGGCCGCGCGTGCCAAGGCATAATATTGTTCTGCAACGGAGGTAGCAGACGGATGAGAATCGTAAAGATTACCGTTCGCTAGCACCATGAAAAACACGGCCAGACGGTGAGAGTGTAGGGCGAGAGTGCTTGGATAGTTGTCGATGCCGTAGATCGGACCCATAATTGATGTCGAAAAGTCGTCTGACGATATGGGATCGTACCTGTAAATGGTTGTAAAACCAGCATGTAAATCTAACGGATGACATACATCCAGGCGACGCTTCTGTAATAAATGCAAGCCAGTTCCAACGCTCTTTGTCTCGGAGGTAAATAGGGGATAAAAATAGATTTATCATATGGACAGTCCTTGAAGCCAAAAGGGAATGCCGTCATGAGGACAGATATTTCGTTGGGGAGATCCAGCTGCACCCGTTGCGAGAGTTGTGTTTCATCCTTCTGTATATTTGACATTGTAAGGATTAGTAAAATGTTATCCCAACAAAGATCGTACAGGGAGAAGATCCTGCAAATACTAAGACTCCTGGTTTCAGCTTATTGGTGATTGAATCTGACAAAGGGCATACTTCTGACCCCGCGGACTCCCCATGATACTTCGCTTGCCCGTCGACGCCAAGCGAAAGAGAGCCAATGGCCTCAGAGACAGCCTTAACATCTTCGTGAAAAACGTCCACTTCCAATCTCGTTTGAACGCTGTTTTTCTCTTCCGTAGCCCGACTTTGAATTAGCGCGGCCTCAAGTTCGCGGACTCTGGAGCTTAAGGATTTCACTTGCTCTGAAAGTCTCTGAGCTTGGGCCATAAGCACTCTTGGGGAAAACGTAGATCAATTGATAGAAACATTAGGCAAGCAACGGCTTACTTGTTTCCCTTTGTTGCCGCCAAGGTGCCTATGGAAAACCTGGATAAGCGAGATTGTTGTTTCACAATAGGGAGGATCTACCGTCTGGACAGATACCTGGACATCCACGCCTGTTACACATGATTAGGTTAGTGAATCAGGCTTCAGGTAATATGTATCATGCCTGATGCAGGATTGACACGGAAATACCCTACACGTATTGGGTAATCAAAAATTTTACGAAGACGGGAAGCTAGGAGTACCTGTCACATTTAAGCTTCGACCTAAAGGAAGATTAGAGGCAGGTGAGTGGTGTGACCATGCCTTGGAAATGAAGAGGGATATACCGCCGGCACTCTGCGCAAGACAGCCCTAACTTGCGTGATGCAAATGTATCGTTTCCTTCGCCTTTGTAGACGACGTCGGGAGTCATTGTTATATTTGCTGCACGGTGAGAGAGGTAGCGCTGCGATGCTTATGAAGTTGATATCGAGGCCAGGCGTGAGCACTAGATGTTGATACAGTTCGGAGATATCTAGCGGTTAAGAATGTAGATAGTAAATGGGAGTTTGCAGTTGGCGTCAAAAGAGATGAGAGAATTAACTGGAGTTTCAGACTTTGCCCACTTGGGTGTCATAAACCCCTGTCTCATTGGGTAGTACTCTAATGGCGGGATTGTCCGGTTCCCGTTCCTGTGCACACACGAGCACCAGAGTACGCAAATTCAAATTTATTACGACTAGAATGTGATAATATTTACAGTAGCTTAAAACTATTTTCGTAAAAAGATATCTAAAATAAAGGTGGTCAGTTGCGGTTGCATAGAGGTCGTAAAGAGATTGGATTGTGGTGATCAGAAAATTGTGAGTTGGCAACTGCCGAACCCGTAGGTAGCTGAGTTGATTTTCTGCATTGCAGGGTGCGCTCCTGCGTAAAGCCAAATGCCTCAAACATCATAATAAAAAAAGAAAAAGAGTCATAAAGATGGAGGAAGGACACTCACGATTGTAAAAGATAAAGCCAAACCAGGGTGAAATTTCTAAATTTCTAGGCAGATTTGGAACTCCGCCAACTCCGAAATGTCCGCATGATCAAAATTGCTCTTGTGTAGCTATCCAAGTATGTCGGCCACACCTCAACAGACATCTTCTGCTACGCCTGCATCCACCAAACCCTCGGCAGAAGCACAACTTGTACGAGATGATGATACAGCAGCCGATATCACTTCGTCGTCTTCGGCTCAGCCTCATCAGACTCGTCAGGCGGCAGAGGAAGCTCGAAAGGACACTACATTGGCCGAGTTCATGCTCATGTTGGACGAATATGAACCCTTGGTGCGAGTTGCTTTATTTAGTGTGTTCTTGAACATGTCTGAGCAGGTTCCAGATTCCGAATGAAGTCACGGACTATTATCTCCAAAGGGTTGGTTTTGAGTGTGAAGATATCAGACTGTAAGCACATCAGACTACACCACTTTTTCTCCACTTTTGATAACATTACAGAAAACGGCTTCTTTCACTTGCTGCTCAGAAATTTGTGTCTGATATAGCAGCCGACGCATATCAGCATGCGCGAATAAGGACTAATGCCAGTGGCAGCAGAGCGCGGGTCAACCAACCATCAGGTATTGGTTCAGCCAAGGTATAACTATCATATATCAACCTTTTTTTTTTTTTTACTGACTCTTCGAAATGGTTCGGTTCTTCAGGACAAGACTCGGACAACTTTAACGATGGATGATCTGAGTTCTGCTTTGGCTGAGTACGGAATCAATGCCCGCAAACCAGAGTTTTACCTGTAGGCTGTAGCATTTCATTATAGTACTTTGTAGTCTTAGTGGTATCTTTAATTTTGTAATATGTTCCAGGATTGTTACCAAAAACGTGACTTGCTCGTGTATTGACACACTGAGAAACGCTTTGTATCATGACACTCAAATTAAAACCGTCGAGTCCCAGCTCATCGGGCGCAACATCACCTTTCTCATGGGTCATACCTACAAGTCCTGCTGAGCCATCTTCCTTACCTTCACCGCCAACTTCATGGCTTTCGGCCCGCGACATGAAGCTTTTTGGCGCCCAGCCCTTGACCTCAGCGACAGAGATTGGTGTAGTCAAGTGTAAGGAATGCAACAAGCCTGTCCTACGTAGTTTTATGGCTGAACATTTCGGTAAGTAACTTATGAAAGGTTCACTCGCATTGTTAGTTACATTAACGAAAGATAATTGTTCCATCATTCGTTTTGGCAAGAGGGGTGCAAAGGCCAAGAGTGGACCAGAAGTTGACGGTGACATTTTACGTTAGTCCTAGCTGTGATTCCTTCAGTTATATAGACAAACAGACGCCAAGAAAGCTTCCAAGAAACGCAAAGGTTCCCCCACTACCGACGAGCCTCCAAAAAAGAAAGCCAAACCAGCCACCAAAGTGACCAAGGGTCGTGCAAAAGGCCCTGTTGATTACGACAGGCAATGTGGCGTCATAAATGACAAGAATCTTCCATGCTCTCGTTCACTCACATGCAAGTCTCATTCCATGGGTGCTAAACGTGCTGTGCAAGGCCGATCTAGAAACTACGACGATCTCCTTCTTGATTGGCAACGCGCAAATAATCCAAACTTCGTGGAGCCTGTAAAGAGAGAGACTAAGGCAGAGAAGAAAGAGAAACGGGAAAAAGAGAAACTGGAGAAGAAACGCATTGCAGATGAAGCTGCAGCTGCTCTCGGCATTGATCCAACGTCCAAACGGTCTAATTTACCTGGGACGGCAAAAAAATCAGGGAAAAAGGCTGCCACCGCTGCTGCCGTGCGCTTGGCTGGAGAGATGGGTGATGATATGCCAGAAGATCTGGAGCAGTTAGATTCTGAAGCAGAGATGGACACGCTTGTACGTGTTCTCCGGGATGCTAAGGACAAAGGTACTATAGCGGTGCCTCTAGCAGTCCCGTGTGATGCTGGTACATGGTTCGTTCAGCGGAGAGAAAGAACTCGGTGCTGCCGTGATCTTTTGATCGGTGCGCTGACCAGCGGGAATAATACCAGCGTTTCAGGTAGCCTTGGGGCAATGGGAGTAGGGCTAGGGATGGTTAACAAAGCTCTGACAACGAGGCACACTTAAATTTGCCACGCTGAACTCTTTCGTGTGTTCGTTTCAGTACATCCAGTTACTGTCTGCTGTATTATCACTGTAGCAATGTATTTGTAGTGCGCAAGAGTTATAGCGGCTTCGCTATATTCGGCTTATCAACAGTTGTTGACATGTAAACACCCTACTTTACTAGTTAAACAAAAACTGTTCTTCGCGACGCAAAAGAGACATGTAAATGTTCTGTCAACACATTCATAGAGAGTGATGGCATAAGGCGGTCGAAGAGTGAATTCGAGGAATAGGAATGCGATGGGTTTCGAGTATTTAGATAACGCACGACCACGCACAAATCATGCGTTCCTCACCAATTCCTTTGCTACGGACATGTCCCTCATCAGCATGTGGTACTCAGCCTTTCTCAGAAACGGATACTCGGAGGGGACAAGGGAGTCCATTATCTATTACATAATAATTGTGATTCTTGCACACTCCCTGTCGACTTAAAGTTTTTGATTATAGCGTGTTGCAGTAAAGGTCATGAGCGGTATGTTTGTCGTGCGATGTAAAATGTGGATCTCACAGGCTCCATTCTAGATGAGCAAAGTACTTTGACGCTTCCTTCGCCTCCATTCGACACTATCTCGTGCGTCCAATATTCACCAACAAACCCAAACCATTTGTTGGCTTCGTCATGGGATACAGTATGCGTACCATACGTCTTCTTTATAGATTTCCTAAAAATGTTAGACTGTTAGGCTCTATGAAGTTGGGGAGAAAGGAGGAAGGCAAAGTGAGGCAAAGGCAAAGTTCGATCACAGAGCACCTGTTCTGGCTTGCTGTTTTTCCGATCCTATGCACGCTTTTAGCGGGGGTTTGGATGCTTCTGTTAGAGAGTAAGTAATAAGCTGTCTCTCTTTGCTTGGAATCATTCTCAATGCATTTATAGACTGGATCTCAATACAGAGAATTTACGCAACCTTGGCGCACACAACGACAGTATTTCGACTATGGCCTACTCTCGCGAAACAGGTGAGCGCTCAGTAAGCTACGAGTAGACGTTCATGTTCACTCCATAGGCGTTCTTATTACCGGTTCATGGGATCGCACATTGCGATTCTGGGACTCACGGGCGACGGTCCCTCAACATTCATCACATGAAACTCCCGACCGGGTTTACCAACTTGACCTTGTAAATAATACCCTTGTCGTAGCGATGGCTAGTAGGCTATTCAATATCTATGATATTCGCAAAATGGATGTACCAGCACAACAACGAGAGAGCAGTCTCAAGTTTATGACAAGATCACTCGCATGCATGCCAGACGGCCAAGGCAAGTTCTTCGGACTTCTCAAAAAAATCACAGGTTAACAAGTTAATAGGCTATGCGACGGCCTCGGTAGAAGGTCGAATAGCTGTTGAGTATTTCGATCCTTCGCCTGCCGTACAAGAGAAAAAATACGCATTCAAATGCCACCGACAAACCATTGATGATGTTGACCACGTGTGGCCTGTAAATGCCCTCGCTTTCCATCCAACGTGATAATCTTTTTCGGCATCTCCGTTCCACTTACCTATCCTTATTACAGATACAATACTTTTGCTTCTGCAGGTTCTGACGGAACTGTCTCCATTTGGGATCATAAGGTGAAGAAACGCCTGCGTCAGTACCAGAAATCCCCAAACCCGATATCATCTCTTTCTTTCAATTGCGACGGGACCAAGCTAGCTATTGCTATGAGTTACACGTGGGACGAAGGTGAGATGGGACTCAAGTCGGCCGAGCGCCCTATGATCTTTGTACGGAAGTTAGGGGATGAAGTCAAGGTGTGAACTTGTTCCCTATATGTTTTCATCATACTTACATACCTTGATACTAGCCTAAAGCATGGACTGGACAGTGACTTCTGTTATGGGACACTAGCTAGCTTTCGTCGTTCATGGTACCGATCACCCTTGAAATGGCACCAACTTTTCTGGTTGATAATGGGGGGTGCGTGCGTGGATGTGGCATCGTTATGTACTTCAGAGTATCTACTGCATAACGATATGGCCGAAAATAAGTATCGTGCAATGACGTTAGGCTGCTACATGAGAACTTTAATGAACGACTTGCCTTTTGTGTGGCGGAGGTCCGACCGGAATCATTCAATAGCTGATACCGTCATGTTTCCGAACCCACCAGTTGTAGATCACTAGAGTGTTTTGCACTTCTTGCATTGACGCCCACAGCTATAACATATGCTCACTCTTCCAAAAGTCCCTCTTCGAGTGTTTCTCCGTCGATGGGGTCCTCCCAGCCGATTATCAATAGCTGCGATTAATAGGAAAGCCAGTAATTCTGCGCTCAAGCTAAAAACGCCGGAAGTCGATCACTCAGAAAGCTCAGCCCAGCAGCTTCCCGAGCACGCTGTGATATCCACTTTCGATCTTTTCAGTATTGGTGGTATGTAACGTTTTTCATTGGTCTGGTTTATGGCTCATTTTGGCCTCTTTGATTCATATAGTCGGCCCTTCCTCTTCTCATACAGTCGGTCCAATGCGTGCTGGTAAAATATTCATCGCAGACCTTGAAGAGCTTAAACTGTTGGGGAAAGTACGTTGTAACTATTCCCTGAAAATTGGACATACTTTAAAGGTACATGGCTTGTAGGTTAAGACCTTGAAAGTCACGTTGTAAGTTTTGTTCGCTAGCTGGGTCGCATGCAACAGGTTAAAACGCTCGTTTGCACCTAGATATGGATCCCTGGCTGCCACAGGTATGAACTTTTTTTCTCAGTTTTATTTTTTAAGCTAACACCTACTCAGGCAGGGGGTAAGATTAGAATCTCATTGCGAAGGCAACATATACTTAGTATACATCTCTAGGCATCATACTCCACAGGCTATTTTGCTGGGTTTAGAGGGTAAATTATCCGTAACCACTCCTACCCGTCGTTGATGCCGAATCCCCCAGGCTCAGATCCAGAAACCATCGATACGGGGACTATTCCCAGTCGTTATGAGTCCATTGTGCTGAACAAGACTCTTTTCCTTGGGGGCAAGCATCGCATTGCATATAAATTAGAGCGTGACATGATCTGGCACTGGGACCGTGTTCTCAAAACACATCCTAATGGGATGCGATTCAGCGTTTTCGGTGAAGGGGGTGAACTGCTTGCTACTAATGAATATTTTAGCGTGGGGGGTGGCTTCGTGGTAAATGCGAAAACGAAAGGTAAGTTATAGCCAAACAATTAGCGGCGCTCTATAAGCTTGTTCTTTCGTCTGCTTTAGTCGACGAAAATATGTTTTACAAGGGGATTGACAAGCGCACTGTGCATGGAGCCAGACTACATCAAACCCATTCTCTATCCGACCCTGCCGATCAGACTCTCTCTTCGCAAAACACTTCAACCTCAAACGCTGACTTGCCTCCCAGGGATGATGGTCATGAATGTCACCCTCCTTACGCATTCTCTTCAGGGGAGACTCTTTTAGCATTATCTAGAAAGCACAATGTCGGTACCAATGGTTTAAGCTGAGAAACCATCGCTGAAACGCTTGATCATTAGATGACGATTGCACAAATTGTACATGACAACGAGGTATATTTTTAATAGCGAATGGCAATATCTACATCTATTGACATGCTCTCCAGAAATTTTTTGGCTACACTGACCAAGAAATTCACATGAAGGTATGTTGCAAGCTGACCATTGCTATGTAACTCATTTTTCATGGCATAGATCATGAAGATATGGAAAGTCATGGATGAGTGCATACATACAGGGGTATCCGCATCTGAGTCCACACTCCCTGGGCGCTTGGGATTAAGACGACGTGCCCCTATCCTTTACAAGCGGTTGATGCGAGGGTGAGTTTGCTTCGCTTGACTAAGGGCGTGTTTAATGTGTCCTGACTGCCCACAGGCTATATACTGGAAAGTCTGTTATAGGTCTTCCGCAAATTGACAGTAGAACAGCTACCGCGTCAATTATTGCTCCTGCCGACACAGAAAGGCAACGACAAGACACAGAGAAAAGTCAGCGTCGAAGTCGTGTCCGCCATGACTTCCGTTTATCTTCTATTCGGGCCCCACAAGTCGTCGGTTCCTTTGATCATGCAATATTACCTATGCCCCCTGTGAGTTTTCGTCTTCTTTGTCGATTAGTTTGTCAGTAGCTGACCGTCTCCTTGGCTGTTTCAAAATCAGAGAAAAACTGATATTCCTGCTATGGATTTCTTGTCCTGTTATGCGATTGCTGTCAACGAAGTTAACGCATCAGGAGGCAGAATCGTAACATCACCCACGAACGGCGCAGCTGGAGTTATACCAGCTGTGCTCAAGTACATCATTGAGGTGTGCAAGTGTTACATGTGGTCGCTTTACCTAATCGCAATATACAGTTTGTTAGCGACGACCCGGAAAAGAGTATTGTTACATTTTTACTAACGGCATCTGTGAGCTATCTGATATCTTCCAAGTCGCCGATCATATTGAAGCGTGTTTATCCATTACAGGCTGTCGGTATGTTATTCAAGCGCGGCAGTACAATATCGGCAGCCGAGGGCGGATGTCAAGCTGAAGTAGGAGGTGCGGGTGTCTTGATTACTCTATGATTTAAATAATTCAAAAAATGGATAGTTGCATGCTCGATGGCAAGTGCGGGATTTGCGGCGTGTATGGGAGGTATAGAATATTTATTTTTACCGGCACCTAGGCCGTGCTGATCTTACTGCCAACCAGCTTCCCCAGAAACTGTACTTCAGGTAATATCAATACTCAGCTTGGACTGTCTGGGAGAACTGACGACATCAGGCTGCCGAGATTGGCATAGGTGAACTTGATCACTTGTTGCAGGTGTCCTGCTCATTCTTGTCAGAACACAACCTAGGGTTGACTTGTGATCCAATAGATGGGCTCGTTCAGGTCCCGTGCATTGTATGTAATTCGATCATACGCTTTCTCAAATGAATGCTCATCTTTCAACAGGAGAGGAACAGCCTGGGTGGTGAATCCTTTGCCATGTCAACCACACTGCCCTAAAGGACTGACAATCTGACATTGTAGCTGTTAAAGCGATCACCGCGGCCCAGCTCTCTATGGCTAGCGACGGCGTGTACAGTGTTACACTGGATGAAGCAATTGAAGCCATGCGTTTAACTGCCGCAGACATGAGTGTCAAATACAAAGAAACAAGTCTTTCTGTACGTAGCCCGTCACTCAGTTTACATGCTCTTACCTTTAGCTCTTTTAGGGCCTCGCGGTACGTCACACAAAGCTACTCGTTTTTTCAGGGGGATCTCGCTAATCTGTTATGTAGCGGAGCGTGAATATCCCTTTATCGGTGCCTGCTTGGTGTGTGTCTTACCTTACTGTCTTTTGCCTGGTGGCTCCTGACACTGTTTTCAGCTAAGAATCATCATCTAGGTTTGTTATCTGAGCATATCAGTCTGTCTGGCTATAGATTAGACAATCCTTCAATTAGAGTACTCCTGCTGGAATTTGGCGCCTCGCGGCCACTTGGCCAAATAACTTTGTATGGCCAATCATTTATTGTTTAGATATTTAGCCCTTATTATAAATCACACTAGTAGTATAGATAGGGTAGTTATGCTCCCCATCAACTGAGACTTGTATTTTCCTTTGTTCCTTCCTAACATATATGTATGCTAAAAACAACTACACTAGTCTCAGTGGCATCACATGGAGAAAGATTACAGTAATGTGAACCACACAAATTATGCAAGTTAGTGACAAGTCAACAAGGTCAAACACAAACACTCCCTCCGGAGTCCAGCAGTTGCTCTTACAACTTTTACATCTCTATAATGGACACGTCAAAACCTATTGCTTTTTGCGAGCACTTGCAGTTATCGAGCCTCGGCATTCAACCTGCGTCCATTTCATTTCAGGTGTGTTGACACGGTTGTTTTGCTGGCATCGCGTTTGCTTACCAGCATGAGCAGGTCTGTTTATGGTAGGAATGCACCCCGACTCACTGGCTAATGCATGAAAACTTGTAGACTCTAACATTGGAATCTGACCGCTTCATCTGTGTACGGGAGAAGGTCAATGACCAGAACCAAGTCGTTATAGTCGACCTCGCTGACGCTAATAATGTTCTACGGCGCCCAATCTCGGCGGACTCAGCCATTATGCATCCGCAACAGAAAATACTTGCCCTAAAAGGTATGCGTGAGAGCCTTCTGTAATAATGGATCGTAATAAGTTTGCTACAGCTGGCACAACACTTCAAATTTTCAATATTGAGGCAAAGCAGAAAGTCAAATCGCATGTAAATAGTGAGGACGTCGTATTTTGGAAGTGGGTTTCCGACACCACCATTGGCATTGTCACCGAGAGCGCTGTTTATCACTGGTCGATCTCGGATACGACCACTCCTCCTCAAAAGGTCTTCGATCGTCACCCCACCTTGGCTGGTGCTCAGATCATCAACTACCGCGTAACGCCTGACGAGAAGTGGCTGGTGCTCATTGGAATATCAGGCAACTCGACAAACCCTTCTGCTTTCAAGGTCAAGGGTTCCATGCAACTTTATAGCAGAGAGCGCGGCGTCAGTCAGCCCATTGAGGGCCATGCAGCCTCTTTTGCCGAGATCAAGCTAGATGGCCATCAAAAGTCAACAAAGCTATTTACATTTGCTGTCAGGACAGCAAATGGCGCCAAGGTCCGTATCCTTAGTGCGGTATCCTTGTGATTCTCTTACGCTCAACATCACCTTAGCTTCATGTTGTAGAGATCGATCATACAGCTCCCGACCCTCCCTTTGTTAAGAAAGCCGTTGATGTTTATTTTCCCCCTGAAGCGACGAACGATTTCCCTGTCGCTATGCAGGTGTCAAAGAAGCACGGCGTTGTCTACCTTGTTACCAAGTATGGCTTCATACATTTGTATGACTTGGAGTCAGGAGCCTGTGTGTATATGAATCGTATCTCAGGGGAGACAATTTTTGTGACCGCCGAGCACGAGACCACCAATGGCATCATCGGCGTGAACAAGAAGGGTCAAGTCCTCAGTGTCAATGTCGACGAGCAGACTATTATTCCTTACATTTTGACGACGCTCAACAACACAGAGCTTGCTTTTAAACTGGCCAGTCGTGCGAACCTTCCTGGTGCCGACGACCTTTATATCCAGCAATATCAACAACTTTTCCAAAGTGGGCAGTATGGCGAAGCAGCTAAAGTTGCTGCGAATTCGCCAAGGGTGAGCTTCAATTTCCAGACGTTTTCAACATCTGTGACATGCCCATCTGCAGGGTATTCTTCGCACCGTTGCCGTTATCGAGTCATTCAAGCAAGCGCCCGCCCCTCCTGGTGGACTGTCTCCTATTCTTCAATACTTTGGGATTTTGCTAGAGAAAGGTGAACTCAACCACCTTGAATCGCTTGAACTCGCACGTCCTGTACTTCAGCAAGGGCGCAAACAACTATTAGAGAAATGGCTGAAAGAGAACAAGGTAAGTTATTTCATGTATATCAGAATGACGTTGACGGGACGCTATTGCTAGCTAACATGCAGCGAAGAACTTGGCGATATCGTTCGTCTTCACGACATGACGTTGGCTCTCAGTGTCTATCTCAGAGCGAATGTTCCCAATAAAGTCATCGCCTGCTTTGCAGAGACGGGCCAAACGGATAAGATCGTATTGTACTCAAAAAAAGTAGGGTATCAACCCGACTATGTGGCATTGTTGCAACATATAATGCGTACGAATCCGGAGAAAGGTGCAGAATTTGCAACACAGCTTGCTAACGATGAGGCGGGTCCATTGGTTGATATTGAGCGAGTGCGGTAAACAATGTCGTTCTCAGGGTGTTGCTAATCGTCCAATATAGGTTGTCGACATATTCATGTCCCAGAACATGATTCAACCCGCAACATCGTTCCTCCTCGATGCTCTTCAGGACAATAAGCCTGAACAAGCGCCTCTTCAGACTCGCCTTCTAGAGATGAATTTGGTCCATGCACCTCAGGTCGCCGACGCCATCCTCGGGAACGAAGTATTCACACACTATGACAGGCCGAGAATCGCAAACCTTTGCGAAAAGGCTGGTCTACTACAACGCGTGCGTCTTGTTATACGCATGATTGCTTTGATAATGACGTTAGTATAGGCCCTTGAGCATTATGATGACCTTGCTGACATTAAGCGTGTTATCGTGCATACAACTGCTCTACAACCCGATGTAAGTAGCTCAGGAACATATATCGTCACGTATCTCACTTTTGCCAGTGGCTAGTGAACTATTTTAGTCGTCTCACCACCGAGCAATCTATGGCTTGTCTAAACGAGATGCTTCGTATCAATATTCGACAAAACCTTCAAATTGTCATCCAGATTGCCACAAAATACTCCGATATCTTGGGAGCAGTGAAACTGATTGAGATGTTCGAGAGCTATAAGAGCTTCGAGGGTGAGCCTACTTTTCATAATGATTACCAAGTGTTGATTGTGTCCTTTTGTAGGTTTGTATTACTATCTGGGCTCTGTCGTCAACCTCAGTGAAGACTCCGAGGTGCACTTTAAATACATTCAGGCCGCTACACGGACTGGTCAGATCAGAGAAGTAGAGCGTGTTTGCAGGGAAAGCAACTATTATAACCCTGAGAAAGTCAAGAACTTCCTCAAGGAAGCAAAACTTAGCGATCAACTCCCGCTCATCATCGTTTGCGATCGCTTTGACTTTGTTCACGACCTCGTATTATACCTCTACCAGAACGGGCTCACCAGTTTTATTGAAGTATACGTTCAACGAGTCAATTCTGTTCGCACACCTCAGGTTGTTGGTGGCTTACTTGATGTTGACTGTGATGAAAGTACAATCAAAGGCCTACTCGCTTCGGTCGCAGGAAATTTTCCCATCGATGAACTCGTTCACGAAGTGGAGCAACGTAATCGTCTCAAGCTGATTTTACCCTGGCTCGAGGCTCGCGTTCAAGCCGGTTCCCAGGATGTTGCTGTGTTCAATGCCCTTGCGAAGATATACATCGATAGCAACAATAATCCTGAACAGTTCCTCAAGGAAAATAATGTTAGTCCGATACAACGTTTTATTGCATTCCTGGACTGATACGCAATATTTTCAGCTTTACGAACCTCTTGTTGTTGGTAAATTCTGCGAGAAACGCGATCCATATTTGGCATACATTGCTTATGCCAAGGGCCTTTGCGATGAAGAGCTTATTGCTATTACTAACGACAATTCGATGTTCAAGCAACAAGCTCGGTACCTCGTGAAGCGTCGCGTGCCTGAACTGTGGGCACAAGTGCTAGTGCACGACAACATCCACCGCCGTCAGCTTATTGACCAGGTCTGTTTTCAACTCACATTTTTAGAAAGCTTCTAAAGCCACAGCTTAGATTGTGGCAACTGCACTTCCTGAATGCACAGACCCTGACGACGTATCGATCACAGTCAAAGCATTCCTACAAGCAGATCTTCCTATCGAGCTGATTGAGCTATTGGAGAAGATTATTATCGAGCCTTCTCCATTCAGTGATAACAAGAACCTCCAAAATTTGTTACTCCTAACAGCTATTCGAGCTGATAAAGGAAAGGTTGTTGGTTATATTAATAAATTACAGAACTACGATGCTGGGGAGATCGCAAAAATTGCGACGGATCACGGATTGTTTGAGGAGGCCCTCACGATATACAAGAAGTATGATCAGTTCGCTATGGCCATCAGTGTCCTCGTCGAGCATATTGTTTCCATTGATCGCGGTCTGGACTTCGCAAATAAGGTGAACAGACCCGAAGTATGGAGTAGACTGGGTAAAGCGCAGCTAGATGGTCTTCGCATCAAGGATGCAATTGGTGAACATCTATTTCATACTGCAAGACATGTGCTCATTGTATTTCAGATTCTTACATCAAGGCTGAAGATCCATCCAATTTTGCTGAAGTCATCGAGATATCTAATCATGCCGGAAAACACGACGATCTCGTCAGGTTCCTTCAGATGGCTCGGAAGACTCTGAGAGAGCCAAGGATTGATACCGAATTGGCCTATGCATATGCCAAAACGGATCGTTTACATGATATGGAGGATTTCCTGGCCATGACCAATGTCGCAGATATCCTAGAGGTCGGCGAGAAATGTTTCGAAGACGAGCTTTACCAGGCGGCAAAGCTACTGTTCACCAGCATTTCAAACTGGGCACGTCTTGCTACGACATTGATCTATTTGGGTGAAAATCAGGCTGCAGTAGAAAGTGCCAGGAAAGCTGGCAACACCCAGTAAGTTGGATGAGATATGGGTGTAGCAAATATGCTAAAATCCCTTGCAGGGTCTGGAAACAGGTACATGCGGCTTGTATAGAGAAATCGGAGTTTCGACTGGCTCAAATCTGTGGCCTTAATATAATTGTTCACGCTGTAAGAACGCTCTATTATCCTGATTTGTGATAAACATTTATGGCATGATCAGGAGGAGCTTGCCTCTCTTATACAAATATACGAACATCGTGGGCATTTTGAGGAAGTCGTGAGCTTGCTAGAGGCAGGGTTGAGCTTGGAGCGAGCCCATATGGGGATTTTCACTGAGCTGGCGATACTCCTCAGCAAATATAGGCCAGCAAAACGTGCGTTCTTCCAACTAAATCAATGCGCTGCTCTGAGATTAGTGTTCCAGTTATGGAGCATCTCAAACTGTTCGTAGCACGTATCAACATTCCAAAGGTAAATCATAAATCATTGCTCCGAGAATCATAAACGGCTCAATTTAACTATTTAGGTTATCAAAGGCACTGAGAAAGCTCATCTTTGGCCCGAACTTGTATTCTTGTACATCAAATACGATGAATTTGTGAGTTTTACTCGTCCCGTTCGTTATTATGCCGTCTTACGTGCTTTAGGACAATGCGGCTCTTGCAATGATTGAACGCTCGGCAGATGCGTGGGAGCACAATCAATTCAAGGATGTTATCGTTCGGGTTGCCAATGTTGAGATGTAAGCACGAACAAGGCCACCCTTCTATTAAACGAACTGAGCCTCCAATAGTTATTATAAGGCATTAACTTTTTACCTTCAAGAACAGCCTACTCTTTTAACAGATCTGCTTACGGTACTCATTCCGCGCATTGACCACAGCCGCGTTGTTCGGGTATTCCGTCAGATCGACCATATCCCACTCATCAGGTCATATCTCATTGCGGTACAGCACGTACGTTTTCGCCATCGTAATCTGCGATCGCTGATAACAGTGCGCACCTCTAGCTGAATATTGAAGCAGTCAACGATGCATACAACGACCTCCTGATTGAGGAAGAGGACTACAAGACGCTGCGAGACTCGATCGACAGCTTTGACAATTTCAACAATATCGGTCTCGCGCAGCGTCTGGAGAATCACGAACTGCTAGAGTTCCGAAGGTTAGCCGCTCATCTATACAAGGTACGACAATTAAAATATACTCGCCTGGTATATCACGCTAACACCCGTAAAGAAAAATAAGCGGTGGGAAGAGTCAATAGCGCTTTCGAAGCAAGACCGTCTATTCAAGGATGCCATGATTACTTCCGCTGTTTCCGGCTCGACGGAAGTCGCTGAGGACCTTCTGTCCTATTTTGTCCATATCGGCAATAAGGAGTGCTTTGCTGCACTCCTTTACACTTGTTTCGATCTCCTCCGATCTGATGTAGTGGAAGAATTGTCCTGGCAGCACGGCCTCAATGATTTCTACATGCCTTACAGGATCCAGGTACAGCGGTCGCTTGTGGACAAGGTAAATTAGCTCAATCTATCAGAGTAGTCGTTGATCCCAGATTGCTTCATAACAGTTGACGCTACTCGAGAAGGAAGTGAAAGAACGGTCAAAGAAAGACGCACAAAAAGAACAAGTGGAAGCTGAAGCACCCATCATCAACCCGGGAGGCTTTGCAAGTACGCTCCTGCTAACAAATGGGTATATCTTAGAAATGTTTACCCCCCAATTTATTGTTAATAAATTTGGATGATCTAGATATCCTGGGCAAGCACCAGTGAATGGCATACAGCCTGTCATGAATGGCTTTGGAACTTTCTAGTAGATTGTTGTGTTGTATTACCGCTTAATCAGATTTTTTTTCTCTCATGGTTGACTTCAGGCTCGTTAAGATAGATTGTATGTATGAAAGCATGGCCAGTATAAGGTATAAGGTACAGATGTAATGAGTGAGATGAGATACATAATATTAACGCGGTGGTCAAAGGGCGGAAGCGGATAGGAATATGATGTGTCACATAATTGTACAGTTGTCCTCCGATGAACCTTTCGTGCGTGTACTAAGCGAGACTCGCGCGGCTTCATAGAAAACTTCAGAGACACCACGATTGTGCTTTGAACTACATTCTAAGAGTACACGACGCATGAATAGGCTGGTAGAGCAGACACAAGGACACTCTCATACACACCTAAGTAACGGCTGGCACGTATTCGCCGAGCAACCGCAAGACCTTCCTCATAGTCTACGGCGTGAGTGCCATACCTTTGCAGACGTTCTCTGACACCACGATCCTCTCGAAGATCACATTTGAGAGCTGACATATGTTAGGCATGCCCGGAATCACGCAAGTACAATATTATACAGACCGACAAGTACCAGCTAAAGCCCAAGTGAGTTCCAGTGTACTTCAAAACACCGATACGGCTCACCTTTACGCCTGGACAATGCTCCAGAATTTCGTCAATCCACTTTTACCAAGTGTTAGAGAATTGACAGTATGAAGATGAGGCCCTCACCTTGGACTCAACATTTTCTAATGATGTTGGGTTGTCTACCTGTTACACACGATCAGATATATAAAAAAGCGTGTTATATCATGGGTCCCTTTCGGCTCACAGAGAAGCAAATCATTACCACATGTGTTTCGGCATAAGATAGCGATCGTAGTCTGTCAAATTCTTCCTGACCTGGACATAGAAGTAAGTCAACCAATTAGACGTGTGAAAGACGAGAGTAATCACCCGCTGTGTCCCATAAACTAAGCTCCACCATTTGTTCTTCCACGATGATATCCTGCACGTAGTTCTCGAATACCGTAGGCTCACTATTTATGGCGCATTTTTAGAAAAATAGGAGAAATAGGCAGGTGCGCAAATCGCACTAGACTTGGGTGAAAAAACCACGAGTGAAGACATTGAGGAGCGAAGTTTTGCCTATATTTCTCCCAGATGAGTACACCAAGATTATAACGTTATTAGACACAATCACGCACCGCATGCCCCATCTCCACATACAACAACCTGGTAGATTAGGCAAATCGGTCTATACTCTCAATCATCATAATTAGTCGCGTACCTTCCTCTGTATCTACAAAGTGAAAAAGCCTTAAGGTGTGTCCAGACAAGCATCGAGTCACCATTTCCAGGAATACTCACTGGTTTACTACGGCCGAAACCGGGTCCACTGGATGAGGATCCACATAGCGGCATTGACGGTCGAAGAGAAAGGTTGAACTATACTGCCTTTTCTCATGGTGAAGTCATCATGTGACCCATTGGAACTTCACCATTCCGTGGATTCGAATTTCGGAATTGCTTGCGCTTGGAGCTTGAAGCTTGGAATTGTACACAAAGTACTGTGGTTAGTACAAATTTTATTGTCGGAATGTTCTGCTGGTAATATCGACATGAATATCTGCTGATCTATACTAAGTCAT